>APFE030266255.1:374396-441653 GCA_000404065.3 Pinus taeda | reverse complement strand
AGTGGGGTTTATTTGGTTGCTGGCCGACCTTGACGAATTGTCCCATAACACAAATAAATTCATATCTCCATGAATACTTATCGGAATCAGATTATCTTTAGATCAATCCTACACCTCTCAATGAGAGGGATCCAAGAAAAATAACAACTTCCATTAATAAGATGACCCACATGGAGTTTGGCCCTAGTTGCCAATTTTAGCACTACTCTCCACACCAAGTCAACCTTCTAGAATTTTGATCTCTTCCCATCAACTTCGACTATACAACAACTTACGGCAACAGGCAGCTTTCAGCAACAGTGAAACTTGGAAGACTTCGATCTCCCAATCCAGGAGACGAAACAGAGAGAGAGAGAGAGACACCAAAATTTCGGTTTTCCTTGTTTCCTTAGACTTCCCCAAACTCGCATTCACTTCGGCTTCTCGGCAATAGGCTTCGCACCTTTTCCCAGCCACAAGAGAACTTCACACTTCTGCGCAGCAACAAGAGATTTTCACACCTCTTCCCAGCTACAAGAGAATTCGAACTTGTGAGAGAATGATGCTCCAAATGAATTCAATGACCTTCCTTTTATAAGCTTCTTGTGGGGTCGAATAGGGTCCTTAGGCCGACTTGATCTTCTCTTAGGCCAACATGGTGTGGAGGTTATATAATTCATATTTGACTGCATACTTAACCTTTTTACATGATTCAAAAACCCAAGAAGGGTCTCTTTAAATGTACAATGAATCTATAGACCCAGAATAAATCCTAGAAGTCCTTAATGTGGACTTTGACCTAAAACATGGTGACCCAGGCATGAAATCCATGCTTTAATAAGTCACAATAATAAAAATCCTTTTCTTTATTCTTTTGACAAGTACATTACATAATGACTCAAGTACATTATTGAAGACCGAACATAGTTACATTTTCTAACATGACTGTCATTCCTGGGAGTACTCCAACGAAACATAGAATAAGTGAAATGCCTACAAAAGAACCATCCCACTTTTTTTCTTCTGCCAAAATCCAAGAACAATTTTGCAAATTTATACTAAGGGGTTTAATCCATATGCTCCTCTTACTATTCTCATCATTTTTAATCGTTCAACGCTCTGCATATTCAGCTTGTATGATTTTCGGTTGTTGAGTTTTCTACTGCTGCAAATGCATTTGTGGAAAGTTTTGTATCGCTTGGATGCTTTATTAATTCTGCTGCAAAATTATATAATCTGGCTGTATTGGATGCTCTGCTGCTCTGTCTTGATTTCCTTGATACATTGTTGCAAATAGTTAACTGTACAGATTTCTAGCTACTTACTGTTGAGCCTACAATTTCATTAATGAAGGACAGATTTAATGGCGATATACTCTAAACTTTATTGCCGGACGAGCTTTTACAATTGGTATCAGCAGAAGCTAATCTCATTAAGAAAGCATTGATTTTAATTACAAGGTGGAGAAGATCGCCTGCTTCAAAGAGACTCATGTTTAACCTTCCCCTGGTTTCTGACTCTACTGACAGACTAAAAGGCTTAGTCAACAATTTGACTTGTTAATCCTTCATCTAAAACAAACTCGTTATTAATTGCAAGCTCATAAATTAATTACAGACTCAACAAATTTGATCGACTCTATAACCTTGAATCTTGCTTTTATAATTTGATGTTGCCTGTAACACTGTCTTCTTTGGCTTGTCACATTAAGTTGGTTACATTACAACAAAATTTGATTTGGAAATGTTATACAATTTGGACCCATTATTAATTATATTATTATCTTTTTGGTCGCTTCGATTCTCATTCTCGTGTCGGATAGGCCGACAAAGTCTTGCAAAGTCCATTATATTCATTTCGACTTGGTCTAAAATAGTAAAAGAAATTTGCTAATCAACATGGAGGAATAAATTCGATTCGGCCAACTTTATTTTTACCATAAAAATCTAACCATGGTATTGAATTCCTCCAATTTTATGTACATTTCCATTTGATTGGTGAAGTTGATTATATCTTTGCAGTCTAGAAGATATATATTGCATATATGAGTCAATCAATTCCCCAACCAAGTAGACCATGATGATGATCTGTGGGTGAAGTGGACTTGAAATATATGGGATGAAAAGATATTTGTTCTTAGAGAATCGACTGTAGTTTCTCTCATTAAATACTCATTTGAAGCTTAAAAAAATTGCACTTCCAAATTGCATGTGCTGCTTCTTGAATTCCATTATCCGTTGTCGCCTCAATTTGCTCATAGATCGCTCCAAACTTCAGAGTCACGTGTGCCAATTTTCTTATGGGGATCTCAACTGTCGATGACCTCCTCTCCACTTGTATTCTCTCAAAAGGTAATAAACGCCTTGCTTTTAATACTCTAATAAAAGTAATAAATCTTTGTTCGCTACATAGTAATTAGTAGGGTCGACTTGAATGAATTTTCAAGATGAGTTCGGGTTGCAACTCCATCGATCACGTTAAATATACATTTGTTGGTCGATGCAGATGTAATGATAATCAACTTGACTTGTGCCAAGTCTGAATGAACCCCCGCGCCATTAAAAGTAGCGCACATAGATCTGTAAACTAGCCAAAAAGATCGATAAAATGACGATAACCATGATTTATTGCTAATGGCCATCATTGCTGCATTAATCATTCTTGTTGGTGTTATTGTAAAATCTGTAGCGAGATAGGAGCCCTATGTTACATTTTGTGATTCTATAATGCTTGAGCCTACTTAGTTGACTCAAAGGCCAACTTATATGCAAGAGATCTTTTCGCGCCCAGTCCAACGTCCATTCGGTCACCATTTTGTCAACCAACACATTCACGGTGTAAATGGCCACTATCATCATCAAGCTGTCAACAACAACCATGCAAGAGAAACACAAAATATAAATAGTGAGTAAATCCAGGATACAATAAGGTGCGCAGGAACCTCTGGCCAAAATAGTAGCAGAATCAATTCCAATACTGTAGCATATAGTTCCAGTGCAAGTCAGCTTTGCTAGATGATCTGGTCGACCCGACTTATTCCACAACACTATCATTATGACTAAGTGGTAATCAAAGTCTACATTATATGCATCCATTAAAATATAGTATGCGAGGAGCTACATCCCATGAACAATTTTTCCAACATCGACCAAGTCGACCATTTAAAATATTTTTTCTGGCCTCATCCAACCACTTTGAAATGCAATATTGAGATCATACTATAATGCGTACAAAACTCAAAACTACCGCTGAATCCTCATTACTTCGGTTATGCTAGAATACATGCACAAATATGCCATGTTTCAGCCTGAATTTCGATGAGAGCTTGCTGATTATTCTGGTGATCTTCATTTGGATTACAATATACTTGTTTTAGGGCATAACCGCAATATACAACTTCATATACGATGGAAAAAGTTCCTTTATTGAGCACGACAAGGAATAATCCCATGCAATTTAAGTTCATCTATCACGTGACGAAGGGAATGGATGGTAACTACCGTTGCAAAGGAAACCGTGCATAGAGAACGACCTCATAATAATTTAGGAATTTCCCTATTGGTCGATGATGGATGAAAACGACCAAATCCAAAGCTTGGTTTTATATATCGATATGAATTGATGTACTTGGTGGATGTTTCGGAAATTTTGAACTATTGGGAACTTAGCATCCCCATGGATGTAATGATTTGACATCAACGAACAATCAAATTGGTTGCTTCAATTGAGAACCACATAAGGATTTAAGTCAGCTAAGGTCAACTTCATTAGATGTAAGGAACAATCTGTCTCCTTGCTACTGGTGCAAGTCACCAGGTGGTCTCGACTCCAATAAGTTGACTTCAACCATTTAGCAAGTCGAAAGTAGAATTCATGTTGGCTTCCTTTGAGTAAGTCGACTTTGAGTGAGTTGGCATCCTATGCAACTTTTCTTGGCTTCTCTTAGATGCAATCAATCATTTACATATGCAACACATTCAAATTTTTTTTGGACATAGTCGAATATGTTAAAAATCGCTTCGCATTTTCACTTTGGCAGGCATCTTGACATATCATTAATTATGCACTTTGATTCTTCAAAAACACACATGTAAAAACACCACTGAATGCCATCCATTTATTCACTCCTTATTTGGTTTCTTTTGCATAGGTTTGTCCTATAAATTGCAGCATCTCCAGAAGCATTGCTGTTCTAGGAAATGTCTTGTTGAAAAAATCTCTTTTCAAATTAATCTTTCTCATTTTCTTTTGTTCAGAAGTTCTCTCACATCTTGCAGGTTCTTTTCCATGAGTATTGTCATTCACAAAAATCTTTTTCAAACAACAAACTTTTCTTGAAGGACATCTTATCGGATAAGTTTTATTTTCCTCTTCGCTTTTCTCTTGTTCAAATTTTCTCGATCTTGCTCTTCTTTTGCAGGTCTTCAATTCCAATGGAGAAACATCCCAAGATCAACAAAGATTTTCTTGAATTTCTGGAAAATTTTGAAGTTGCAACGTTTTCATATTTGCAGATTTCTTGTTTGATTTCATCATCTTCACTTTTTCTCTGTAGGTTCTCATTGTCTTTGTATTATTACAGTCTCAGACTCATGTACCAATGACAACGAAACCAAAATGTTGTAAGTCTAGCATTGGAACAAGCTACATCTTTACAACACAATGAGAACACACATATGTACATATACACATAGAATGAGAGAATATTGGGAAAGGAATTCCAATACAAGTTTGCATTGATCTTTATGTATATTTATACATGATGTACGTGGCTGTAGCAATTGTACTTGATCTCAACCACCTATTTAGTTTATTTACATATTTACCCAAGATTACTATCATTTACTAAGTACAATATATATGATGATGACATAGGTCTTTTTACTGCTCAAACTAGTAGTGGTTCCAGGAGGGGATCCTATAGAGCAACTACTAGGTCAAGGGGCAATAATGGAGCGATAGCCCACTATCACCTCAGATAAGGCTCTCTGCTATTTACAGACTTTCACCGATGGGAGGAGACTCGGTATAAAAAGGATCACTGTAATGAATATATCAATGATAGGATGAAAGGTGATCCCAAAAGCCTATTCACATAAGAGTCTCAAATATGTGGCTTGCTTGCTTGGGAAGCAAGGTGAAAGACTCTCGAGGAAGGGCTAGGAGGATTTTAGGGGGCTAGTGTTTGAAGGCATGACTTGCAAAGGAGATTCCTAGACCTCAAAATCCTTGTGGAAACTTGGTTTCTAAATGGTGTTTAAAGGATTAGCTTTGATAAGAAGTGGGACCACATGGGACCAAGCGAACCCAAGATTAGGTCAAGGGTATGGAGTTGATCACCCAATGAGGGACTTGACCTAATTAGGGAGGAGAAGAGGATAAAATGGCAAATTTTATTTGAGGTTTGAATTCAATGATCCTAATGAGGGCACTAGCCAAGTGAAAACTAGATAAAAAAGAATGGTCCTTGAGCTAGGGCTTGCTATATCTCGAGATCCCTCCGTCAGATTTGCTTCAAATTTGGAGGGCCTCTAAAGCAAATCTCATCACATTCATGGACCAAAAATTGAAGTGTTTGGGTGGCTAGATTGTGATATAATTGATACCCTAGGTGACCTATGTAGGCTAGGGCTAGAAAAAGAGGGAGGTGAAAAGAATAAGCGTTGAAAGTGATCATCTATGGAGGATTAGTGACTTGTCCTTTGGGAGAGATGGAGTCAAGTAGAATTTATGGATTGGAAAGAGTTCACCCAATCAAGGAGGCCTCATTAGGGCATGAGAGCAACTTCTTTAAGGAATTTATACTTCGATCTGCAAGAATTGATGACTTATCGAGATGTATTTATTACAAAATATCTCTAGGAACATTCACCCATTCATACATGGCCCATGACATGATGCAACGCGATAAAAGATCACAATTTCCACTAATTCGTATAGAAAAACAGTAAATTTGAGACTTGTATAGCGAAAATCCCAGCAACATTCATGTGACAAAGTAAATAACAAGAATAAGCATGAAAAGAGCACTTACATGTACAAAAGAGTATATCCAATCATCAAATTATGCCAATAATGAAGCTCCAAGACAAGAGAGAGATATCCAAACATCAAAATTCATCCATAACATCCAAACTCATCCTCCAAAAGGGATAACGAAAATCTCACAAGAGCAAATAACCCAATCCAAGTGATGATGAGAGAATGAAACACCTCTAGTCTATTTATACGATTTTCAATGAGTTCGATTTAGCTAATTTGGCCTAATTGAGCCCCTAAAATAAAATAATGTGCATAATAACAATACTTTTGGTGGCAAGCCCACCAAATAGCTCAATAACATAAGAATAAGCCTCTCAAGAGGGTTGAATGATCAATAAACTAAGTCGTTGGGCCTTTGAGGAGGCCTAGTAAAGTCCAAGGGGTGCCATGATGTAGGCATGGACTCCAAACATAGTGGACAAGGGGTTGGCCACTTGTTTTCCAAGCAAGAACCTGTGGTGCTCCCAAGTGGGTGTGGGGGCACAAGGACATCCTCATGGGTCTCCAAGTGGATCAAAAATTCTTATAGACCATCTGTAAGGGCTAGGATGATGATATAAGTCCTCCCTCTGCATCGGGAGACATCTTCTGGACCCTGGAACATTTGCCAAGTGTATGGTGCAAGTGTGGAGCCGACTAGGCATGGTGAACCAGGTGCATCATCCTCATCCAAAAAGGTGGAACACGAGCAAGAAATAAGTGGTGTTGGGGATCCATGAAGTACTCTCTGCTATGGTGGAGGCCCGTGGCTCTCAATGCTCACCCTACAAGCGCCATTGTGGCCCTTTGGAGGGCTAAGACCTCGTATAGGGAGACCAATTCCCAAGTGGAAACCCATCTGCAATCTTGCATATGATCCAATGTGTCCCCTTTCCCTCCAATACAACAAATCATTAGAGTAATCAAGTAAAAGAGCTTACAAGTCATGGGATCAATGAGGCACTTCATGGTGGCATGCCCTTCCATAGTGGGCTTTGGCATGTACAACTGTCTCCAAGCTTAATAGGGGGTTAACTAAGGACCTTATTAGGTGGTTTCAACATTTAAAGGGGTCCATGGTGCATCCTTCAAGTGGTAAGTGGCGAATGATATAATAATGGAACATAGTGGGGATCAGGGGAATCATCCAGACCACATGTCAAGGGTGCAAGGGTAGCTATAATAATGGAATCCCACATCTGGGTATATGAGTGTAGGAGGGAGCAAATCGTGGTACATGAGTTACCCAGAACTTTGTTTTTCCATCCTTCTTCATATGCCTTTTTGTCTTTGATTGATTTTTCTTTACAACTACTGCGGGCTCCAGAGGATGAAAGCATGATGTGTAGTATGTAGCCATGGATACCCCTTTAAGGTGGGGCAGTTCATCTCCCACTAGTGGTTGGGACAATCATGGGTTCCGTAATGATGAAGGGGGGCTCATCTAGGGCGCATAGGAACTAGGGTGATGGCCATGGATAAGGGGTAGAGCTAATGTTTGGCTTTTTTCCATGTGCTAAATTTGTTTGTCCCGACCATATTTGCATTTTGTGGTACATTTCCTATTGAGAGTGGGCAACTTATGCTTTTTATTTTCTTTTTAGTTGCATCAATCTCTAGGGCATCATTCCAGGCCCGACCCAAGGTGTGGATAAGGGGAGGGGGAGGCTAACCCTATGTGGACCCAAATGGGAAAAGAGATGAATAGGGCTAAAATGAGTGGAAGGGGAGTAATGTAGGTGGTATCGGGAAGTGGGACCACACAACCAAAATCGGGATTTCCCATGTAGTGCCATCCCTAAAGCCAATGGCCAATAAAGGAGATCCCACGGGACTAGGATACAAGGGTAACCACACAATCAGACAATGGAGACAAGAATACAGACCTAACCCATTCTTTCTGGCAAATCCCCCCACCAATCCATGCCCAAAAGTGCCCATGGCAAGTAATCAAAATTACTCAACTATTCCAATGAAAAGCCATACCTTTGGGGTCGAGAGGCCCACCTTCAAACATACATTCATAATAGATGGGCGAGGGACCACTTGGTTGGCTCAGGTGGTGGAGAAAAATGGCACATCAAGTTATTTAGGGGCTGTTAGCTGCCCGCTGAGGACCATCTAGGATAAATTTTTTCTATTGTGCATACTACCCACAGGTGGTGGGTAACAAGTCTGAAGATCCCTACAACAAGACCGAACCTAGTTACTTTTCCAACAAAAGAGACACCCTTTTAGCCAAGACAAATCACTATGTAATGTATATAGGCAACTTGACCTCCTCCACAAGTGCAATTCACATCTCTCTCTCAAGCAAGTTTCTGGGCAAGCAAGCAAAAGACAAGAAGGACAAGAAGGACAAGAAGGATGAAATTATCTTCTTTCTCTCTTTTCCTAACTCGCATGTGTGGAAGGTCTCTCTCTCTTGACGCAGCCTAAACCGCATCTACCCACATTATGCAAATAAAATTGCATGTCACACTATGTTCCAGGAATTTTATAATTCCATACTTAGTGAAACCTTCACAAGTCAAAGTTTAATGCTTCTTCAATAAACTCTATGCGGAAACGTTTGATTTAACTATCCAAAATCTGGACCTTTATAAACCTTTGAGTGGAACCTTATAAATCCTTCATAATCTTTGGTTAATTCTTATGACTCGCGCATATTAACCATACCATGGATTTTAGACTTTGGTTAAAACTCAACTTAAACCATAATACATTAAGCCCGCTTATTTCTATTATAATTCCCATACAATAGAAATATTTCATAAACCACACTTAAACCTTACCTTTCCTCCATTCCACAAACCTTTGCACATATATCGATGCTCTCCTTAGCACATTAAATCTTCGTCGTCGACCTCATTCCTCAATTCAACAGTTATCGCACAATAACTCGCGCCAACTAGCCTGGCTAATCTACACCGGATATTTCATTTCCCTCAATCCAACGATGATCGTGTAATCTCGCGCGATTACTAGCACGATACATAACAGGTCGAGAGCGCGCGAGATAAGCAGTTTTGCTTCCCCACCAATGTGCTACGTGTCAACCCCTCAAGTTAATTGCGTGAATTTGTAAAATACCGTTTACCATTTTGAGACCGTGCGAGATACTACTTACCGCTTTCGTAGACCGCTCCATTTTTCCTTTGTCATGTGGCTTAATCTGATCCCTTCACTTCTTGACTTTATTTTGTGCGATAAGATCTTCGCCGATCCTATTCTATCAATCCTGTCCGTTGATCTGACTGATCCAACGGTTCTTGTGCACGGTTACTTCATTTCTTCCTCCTTTCCTTTCTTCATCTTTATGCAATTCCTTAGTGTTCTGGTGTATTCATCTGTCTCGCCTATACGATTCTTTATGCATCTATCCTTTCTAAGATTATTTAATCACTTCTGATTGTTGTACTCCTTCTCTGTGCACTGTCCTCTCTTTGTTCTTTTGTGGTTTAGGTTTTCTCTAGGGTTTCTGGTCTTTTGTTGTTCTTTAGTGCAACTTCCTCCTGAACTTACTTCTACGTACTTTTAAGCACTATCACATTTGAACTTCAACTTTGATCCTTCAATCAGATTCAAACGATCAGACCACTATCCTTCATTCTCCACCTCTGCGTTCTGCTTTAATTCCACCTGCATACATATACTATGCAGAATTACTCTAATTCACACACAATTTATAATTCCATTAATCAATACACACCACACAACTCAGGAATAGAATTCTCTGTCTTTATAAACAATTATTTACATAATGAATCTCTCTCTGGCCTGATTTTCTAATCAGTGGCCTTTTTCCTTTCCTGCCCCTAAGCTTATACTCAAACCCTATCTAATCTCTGAACTTTGATTCTCACTCTAACTCACTAACTAACTCTCTCTATGCCTTCTAGGCTTGCATTTATACAAAAGGTTTTGTAACCCATTTCAGTTCAGATCCTTAATCTATTGAACTAAATCCTGAATATCTTCTAAGTCCACTTTTGACTCAACTAATCCCTAAGGATCCTCTCTAGTTCCATAAACCATGAAACCAATTCCTAATCTAAGATTTATAATATTTCAAAATCTCTCAATCTTCACTAATCACTCATCATCACTCATGTTCTCCTACATTCGAGAGCATTTACAAACATCCTCACAATATTTAATTAATTCCTATTCTAAATTAAAATCATTCAAAAACATTAAAATTACTTTAATTTAATTTTTTTGGAAACCAACTCCCTTAAAACACAAGACCGCCTATGTCTATTAAAATACAATGATATTTTTGAGCCGGATGCTCCTGCATCAGACTCCCAAGGTTGAAAACATTCATGATCTCCAGATCATGTGTTCTCATATGTTGATAGAAAACCTCCAGGGTCCCAATCTTTAGTTTGTAGTTGTCTGAATGCTCTGTTCCTTTGTTGCTGCTGTATGTTGCTGTCAATCTCCTCCATCTGGACTTCTTCATCATTAATTGCCATAATTCTTCAATCTCTATCTCCAGCACATCCTTGGGTTGGTTCATACTTTGCCATTTGTTGCTGTACTCTGTCCACTCATCTTCAAACTGTTGTTCATTATCTTTTCTTTGAAGTTGTTGGATTCTTACTATCGCCCTTTCATCCTTACCCTCTTGTGACTTTCCAAACAACCTTTGTACAATATCTGTAAATTTACTTTCGAAAAATAAGTTGTCCTCCAATTCCCCTTGTACTTGATTCCTCTCAAATACATCACTATGATGTTCCTCCATTCCAACATATTTTCCTTCCTCTTCCTTGACAACCCTTAGTAATTGTCCTTCACTTCCTTGACTGATTCTGACAGTCAATTTAATTTTTTCAAGCACAGTATCTTCATGCTGTTCATTTTCCTCATCAGCATGTCTGACCTGGCAACTTCTAGTCTTCTTCAGTTCTAAAACTGACTCTTCAACTTGAAACATGTCTGTCTCATTTTCATGAAATCCTGTAATAATAAAACAATTATCAGAATTAAAAATATAAGGCCTCATTACCTTCTCTTTCTCTGGCAACATCTCAGTATGTTGCTCTGATTTTTCCTCCTCTATCAGCACATCAGTATGCTAATTCAACCTCTCTAAGGAATTCTCTAAAGGACTCTCGAAACTGTCAGCAAGTCTCTTCCACACCATCTGCTTCAATGATGTCTTTCTGCTCTTGTCCACTGTAGTGAACTCCTTCTTCTGCAATCACACTGTCATACTTTGAGTTTTCTAGCAAATATTCCAGCAATTCAATTTCTCTTTGACACTTCATAAGTATTTAATCATCACTTATAATTCCTGCATTTGTACACAATTTATCAGTTTGAGAATTACAAGGTTCAACAGTGTCAACCGTTGCTTCACATATCAGCTCTTTAGACTGAATTTCATCTCGTTTCACAAGAAATTGTTCCTGTGTTGTAACAGTTTCAAACATCAATGTATTACTAAATTTTTTCTGCTGCAATAATTCACTGCTTTTCTCATTCAAGAGACATTCTCCATCATTCTTTACTTCAGAGTATTTATCTTCTGAAAGATACTCTTCCATACTTTTGACAATCTCAAAAGATTGCTCATCCTCTGCAAAACTTGTATTCACATCAAAATTATTAGATTCAAATATACAAGGTTTCATATCCTCTTGCTGATCTGAATTTGTCCAACAGTTCAAAAAATCATCAATAATTCCTTCCTTAGCAAAGTAAACTTCTTGCTGTCTTGAATTTGCACAATGGTTCATAAGATCTTTCACAAATCTCCAGTGTTCATCTTCACCCTGAACTTCACCCTATTCTGCTTCACAAATGGAAACGTCCATTTTCAACTCAGCTTCTCTGAGTTCTTCAAGCTTCAATTTAACATTCATTACCTGTTCAAGCTTCATCAACTCTTCTGCTAACTGCATATTCACCTGCTGATTTCTCTTCTCTTGTAGCCTTTGCCACTCTACTTTCTTCCTTATGACATAACCATGCTTCTGGTCTTCTTTATTTATCTGCAACATCTCCATCAATAACTCAAGATGAACTGCAATCTTAACCTTCTCCCTCTCATATTATTCTTCACTTAATTGTCTCTGTAGGCCATTTGCCTTGGCATCCTCTTTCTTCACCTTTTTTCTACTGTGGTCTTCCTTAGAACCTTTACTATGACTATCAATAGTCATTTTCTCCTCTATCTTCATGAGTTCATCACTCACTTACTATGAGTTGTACTAAAGCCTCTGTAACAACAAGTCCTCCTTGCTGTCACTTACCTCACCAAGCTTTCCTCTGTAGTTGGTCTTTTGGTAAGCACTTGGTTCTCTATTCTCTCGAACCTCTTTGAGCACTTCTCTCTGCTCCTTCTAGGCTTCAACTCATCTGCACCTTTTAAGAACACAACTGTCCTGTTGTATTTCAATCACAAATGAAATACTAGGTTCTGGCCACCTTTTCTTCCACTTAGAAATTCTTACCAACTTTCTTCATTACTACTTCTTTTCTTTTGCTGAGATACCTTCTTTTGTCTACAACCTAAATTCTGCAACCACAATCTTCAAACCCAATTAAAAAAAAAATATCGTCTTACCTTCAAGATCTCTGCATGATCTTGTTCTCCCATTCATCTGAACTTCAAATGGATTGTTCTCTATTTCTTTGCATTTGCAAATTCTGCTACACTTTATCTCTGTGTGCCTACTGTTTGTCAGATTTAAAATCTGATCTCCTCTTGGCTGTATACATACGTTCAAAACATAACTTTGTTCT
The DNA here is from genome assembly GCA_000404065.3 of Pinus taeda. Taxonomy (NCBI): domain Eukaryota; kingdom Viridiplantae; phylum Streptophyta; class Pinopsida; order Pinales; family Pinaceae; genus Pinus; species Pinus taeda. Next base: position 428,894 of record APFE030266255.1, on the reverse strand, counting down.
AAGTTTTCTCAAAGAATTTTTCACACAGAATTTCCTTGTTTAGCTCTGCTACCAAAATTGATGCAGCCTAAACCACATCTATCCACTTTATGCAAATAAAATTGCATGTCACCCTATGTTCCATGAATTTTATAATTCCATACTTAGTGAAACCTTCACAAGTCAAAGTTTAATGCTCCTTCAGTAAACTTTATGCGGAAACGTTTGATTTAACTATCCAAAGTCTAGACCTTTATAAACCTTTGAGCGGAACCTTATAAATCCTTCATAATCTTTGGTTAATTCTTATTACCCGCGCATATAACCATACCATGGATTTTAGACTTTGGTTAAAACTCAACTTAAACCATAATACATTAATCTCGCTTTTTTATATTATAATTCCCATACAATAGAAATATTTCATAAACCACACTTAAACCTTACCTTTCCTCCATTACACAAACCTTTGCACATATATCGATGCTCTCCTTAGCACATTAAATCTCTGCCGTCGATCTCATTCCTCAGTCCGACGATTATCGCGCAATAACTCACGCCAACTAGCTTGGCCAATCTCCATCGTATATTTCATTTACCTCAATCCAACGATGATCGTGTAATCTCGTGCGATTACTAGCACGATACATAATAGGTCAAGAGTGTGCGAGATAAGCAGTTTTGCTTCCCCACCGATGTGCTATGTGTCAACCCCTCAGGTTAATCGCGTGAATTTGTAAAATACCGTTTACCATTTTGAGACTGCGTGAGATACTACTTACCGCTTTCGTAGACCGCTCCATTATTCTGCTGTCACGTGGCTTAATCTGATCCCTTCACTTCTTGACTTTATTTTGCGCGATAAGATCTTCGCCGATCCTATTCTATCAATCCTGTCCGTTGATCTAACTGATCCAATGGTTCCTGTGCACGGTTACTTCATTTCTTCCTCCTTTCCTTTCTTCGTCTTTATGCAATTCCTCAGTGTTCTGGTCTATTCATCTGACTCACCTATACGATTCTTTATGCATCTATCATTTCTGAGATTATTCAATCACTTCTGATCGCTGTACTCCTTCTCTGTGCACTGTCCTCTCTCTGTTCTTCTATGGTTTATGTTTTCTCCAGGGTTTCTGGTCTTTGGTTGTTCTTCAACGCAACTTCCTCCTGAACTTACTTCTACGTACTTTGAAGCGCTATCACATTTGAACTTCAACTTTGATCATTCAATCAGATTCAAATGATCAGACCACTATCCTTCATTCTTCACCTCTGCATTCTGCTTTAATTCCACCTGCATACATATACTATGCAGAATTACTCTAATTCACACACAATTTATAATTCCATTAATCAATACACACCACACAACTCAGGAATCGAATCTCTGTCTTTATAAACAATTATTTACATAATGAATCTCTCTCTCTGGCCTGATTTTCTAATCAGTGGTCTTTTTCCTTTCCTGCCCGTAGGCTTATAGTCAAACCCTATCTAATCTCTGAACTCTGATTCTCACTCTAACTCACTAACTTACTCTCTCTATGCCTTTTAGGCTTACATTTATGCAAAAGGTTCTGTAACCCATTTCGGTTCAGATCCTTAATCTTTCGAACTAAATCCTGAATATCCTCCAAGTCCACTTTTGACTCAACTAATCCCTTAGGATCCTCTCTAGTTCCAAAAACCATGAAACCAATTCTTAATCTAAGATTTACAATATTTCAAAATCTCTCAATCCTCACTAATCACTCATCATCACTCATGTTCTCCTACATTCGAGAGCATTTACAAATATTCTCACAATATTTAATTAATTCCTATTCTAAATTAAAATCATTCAAAAACATTAAAATTATTTTAATTTAATTCTTTTGGAAACCAACTCCCTTAAAACACAAGACCCCATATGTCTACTAAAATAAAATGATATTTTTGAGCCGGATGCTCCTGCATCATCTCCCTTTGCGGTTCGCATTATCTGGGTAGTTTTTGTTGCACGGGGCTGAAATTATGGGCAGTTGCAATGGACAAAATTCAAGGACAACTGGTGTTTGTAGGAGGGCCGAAAGTCTGAATTAGGATAGACAAAGTGAAATTTTGGATCAGATTGCGAGGCTTGACTTGGAGGGGTTGACCAAGTTTGACCATAGGTCTAGGTGTGTCTCTTGTTGAACAAAATAATTTCTCTATTGAAAATGTTGTTGGGTTGTTCCCCTTGGTGGGTTTACCCAAGGTAAATCTTGTCTCTTTTCTGTACATTGTGATCTCTACTGTTCTACTGTTCTTGGATGGTTGATTTTCTAAAGTATAATTGTTGAATGATATATTGGAACAATTTAAAAGATCTACATCAAAAGTAATATCAATATTTCAAAAATATTGTGCTAGTCTATATTGCACTTAATAACTCAACAAACGTTTCCAGGTCCGATCCAGAAATGTGGACAAGGGGAGCGGGTGTGCTAGTGCCCTGTGGACCCAGAGAATGGAAATAGTGAATAGGGCTCGTAATGTGCGGAGGGAAGGGTTAAATATGGAATGGGAAAACGGGACCACACTACCAAAATCGGGGTTTCCCAAGTAGTGCCCTTCCTAAAGCCATAGGTCAATAGGGGAGATCCCATCGTGCTAGGATTGAGGATTACCCCCCCATGTAAGGTGAGGGAACAAAAACGCGGTCAAAGCCCTTCCTCCTTCCAAGTCACCCAATAATCCATGCCAAAATGCCCAAATGAAAAACAAGCATAAGCACTCGATTGCACAATGAAAAACATACCTTTTGGTTGGATTGCCCATCTTCTAACATGTGCTCTTGAAAAATGGGTGAGGAAACATACAACTGATGCAGGTGGCGGAGATAAAGTGGCACATCACATCAGCGACAAGGTGGCTATTAGGGGCTGCTGGATGCTAGTTGGAAGAAGATGAATAGGAGAAAAGCTCTCCTAAGGGTATCCAATTTTGGTGGGGAACAATCTACACAATGCATGGTTTTGTGTGTTCTTGGGTTTAATTAGCATGTTTTTTGCATGTTCTTGGGTTCAAGGGCCCCGAGAGATGTAGCTACACAAGTTATGTTCACATTCCTTGTCATAGGCCTCCATGGATTTCATTGATCCTCCTAAGCGATGTACTTCTCTAGGTTAGCAAACCTTGGAAGAACACTAACGTGGCACAGGCATCACCAAGCCAACTCCAAGCCTCCAAATAGGAATTTAAGCCATCTATATTATCTAGGGCTTGATGCCGTCCTCCAAGAAACACAATGCTTCTCCTCTCAAGTATGGTGTTCTCCAAATAGGTGAACTTCTCCATGTTGCCATCATGAAGGATGTCCACCAAGCTGTCAAGAACTCCAACACCTTAGGGAAGAGTACCAATCTAACACTTAATTGAGGTCACATAGTCTTTGAGCAAGTTGTCTCCATTGTGCAAATCCAATAGAGACAATCTCCCACGTGCCAATCCATCTTGAACCATACAGGGTTTGAACGTACTCCATTTACTCCAAAATTTCAAACATCTTAATGCTCCAATCTATTGAGTGAAATGAGTTAAAAAGGAAGACAAGTTGCATTCTTTAGTGCTTTTTCCCAGGAAACATGCCCTAAACTTGTGACATGTGTTGGACATGAGTTTGACACTTGTCTTGTGCATAGATGTGCCAAACTTGTGTCTGACATGTTGTCATCTTGAAGCCATTTTTAACACATGGAATTCATGACACAGGACCCCCTAGAGGTATGTCTGGTGATTTATCTCAACTCTCTTTTCAAGTAAGGAACATGTCTCTAGGTGGTTGAGCAAACTTGATCTTGCCATGAAAAATGCTAAATTTGGTTGTAACTGTGTTGTCAACCTTTCCCATACGAAATTGACATTGTAATGAAGAAAATTCGTGTCAAGAGTTCTAAAAACTCATTGCAGAAGCTAGAACAACATGGATTCATTTCGTGATGCTTGCAAGATATTAAATTTGGTCAAATTTATTATATTATATGATATTTTAAACTAGGTAAACCCATCTCTTGTACTAGTAAATAATCACTTTGCTAACTTTTTTTCAACTCGTTGATTGCTCCTACGAACACAACTGGGATACTGTTTTGTGTTTATGTTTAACTGATTATGGCAGGATATCGTCATCTTCATTATCTTCTTTCTATTCGAGACTTTCTTTTTTGCTTTATATGATTGATCATTGCTTCCTTAGAATCCTTTTACAGGTCTTTTTGGTTTCCCTAAATATAATAACATCCATAAATTTCTTTTATTAAAATTAAGTTGATGTATTCACTCAATGGAATCATGACCTTTTGGCTTACTATTGGTATTGTTTAACAGGAGATTTTTTTTTTGAAGTACTTGAGCTTTGTAATTTGATCATGACTGTAAACTAAAATTTGATCTGGATTTCTTTCAGCTGGAAGAAGAATCTGGGATAATTCCATTAAAGATGACCAAGCAAGGAGTTTTGACATTTCATTTCGATGACAAGCCTTGTCCATGGGAGGTTGGCACTTTTCTTTTGAATTTTTGGGATAATTTGTGTTATGTTGTGTCATTCTCTTTGGATTATGATTATTGCTAAATTTTTAAGTAATACTTTTGTTAAGGTTTATTATTCACCAACAAATGAAAGACGTAGTCATAGTATCAACTGTTATTTCTTCATCCCTACCTCCCCCAAAAACATGAGGAGTTAGAGGGAAGAATTATAAGTATCGAAAAAAAATGTTATCTTATCTGCTTTTCATTTTCTTTTTACTTTCTTTTCTGGCAAAACTCAAGTCATAATCTACGAAATGGGTGTGTGCAAAAATTTGCTTACCTTCACTACCTAGGCATTGAAGGCAGACATCTTCAAGACTGTTGTTAAGAACCAAGTCAAGTGGGTGTGAGATGTTTCCCAAAAGATGGATCTTAGTGCAAAACTATGGTTTTAAAGCTGCCCATAAAATATTGGATATCTATATCAATAAAACTTTTATTAACATTAGTAAAGTCACTCCACATTGTATTGACTATAGAAAGTAACAAGGATACCACTGTGAACTAGAGAGTAAATTGAAAGCATCGAGTCTCCTCCTTAAAGAACTATAGATTGACATAAATAGTAGCTCTCCAAAACACAAGTCTATAAAAGATGTCTTGGAACAACTATTATGTCTTATATTACAATTTACTTGCAAATTTGCATTCCCATTAAATGGATTTACTATTCTACATTTTCCATGTTGAGCATGAAGTCAATTTTGATGTTTATATTTGCTAGCCAGTGCTTGATAAAGTGCCAACTATTAAAACACTGAATTTAAAAGCTAATCCAAATGCATCGGATTCTATAATGTGATGCAGTTTATGGATCATTAAACTTCAACATCATTTTGAGTTGTTCCGTCACATTGAATTTGGTTCTTATTTGCTTATGCATTGGATGGTTATCATAGCAGGTCATGGCTTTATCATTAGGTTACACCTTGTTTTTTCAAATCTCTCTTTCACACTTCCTGGTTAGTTTTAATATGTCTTCTAGTTTGATAGAATGGACTAGACCTGAGTAAACTAGCTTGTGCCTCCTCTAAACTACTAGCCAATCATCTATGTTTGATATCATGCCAAAATTTTAAGCCCTTTTTTTATACAATATTCTTGTTGATCTACGATGATGACCATTGCACCAGCTGGAATTTGAAGCTCAAAATGCTATGCATTCATGGGCCCTACGTTCTACGTAAGCCTTAATAATTTTATGAGAGATGGCTAGAGACCACTTTTCAGAATATGGTTGTCAGGTGAGTCGATATGAGTTCAAAAATATTGAAAAGAATCACAAGTAAATGACTCAAGACAAGAAAAACGCTAACTCAAAGCAACAAGTGAGAAAGAAGTGAACTGTGATCTTTGAGGTTAGAAAAAATTAAAATAGCATATGAAACAATTATTAGGTTTGATTCTGATGATTGTCTCAATATACGAAAGGTAAGCAAGTGCAGGGACCAAATAAATATAACAAATATGACTCAACACTCAACACTCTGGGTATTAAAAAATACACTAGTGTATGCCAACAAAATATTAATAAATATAGAACCTCTATAGAAACAAACCTATACCTGTTATAAAGTAAATTCAATTTTAGACTTGAAAAGTCATTAAATGCACGCCATAGTGCAAATTAAATTGGATACAAGTGATGGATCCAGCTGCAACATTTTAATTTCTTAACTAGCTTCAATCATTTTTAAATGTTCAATGATGATAGAAACACAAGGTCCAGGCATTGCTGAGGCATTGGCATACTGAAACTCCCCCTATTTAAGTGTTATTATGAAATGACTGAGCTGAATCCTCTCCTATTTAATGCTTGAAGATGGAGCCTACATGATTAAGTTTGTATGCAAGTGTTACTTAAAGGTCTATTCTAGTTAAGGAGTCCATCTGATCGTGTAGTAAACAACCTCTCTGTCTGGTAACTTGACAGAATCTGGTAATGAAAAACATCTAGTTTAGCAATGAAAAACTGTTTTTCTTTTTCAAATTTTGTCATTGCAGATCGATTCCTTAGCCTCCATTTTCGTTGGGGCACCTCCATATTGCAATTTCTGCAATTCCAAAATTCTGGCAAACTTCTGACCAGATTTATGAAAAAAATGCACTGGAAAAAGGGTCATGTTTGCAACATGATTTGCTTATTCCTTCTAGTCAAGGGACAAGCAGTTTAGTACAACAAGGCAACTCATTACATGAAAGCTGTATTTTATTAATTGCATGCTGTACCATTCCTTAAATGGAAGTCATATTGTCCTCAAGTGCAGGGTGTAATCCTTTATAAATGCACATTGCAGGCATTTGTACAACATATATAGTAGGGCAACCTTCCTAATTGTAGGCAGTTGACCTACGATAAATTATGGGGTCTGGGTAGGCTACATCACATGCTATCTATCTATCTATTCATTAATTTTTCATGGAGTCTGAGTAGGCTACATTATTTGCTAACTATCTATCTTTTATACTTGTACATTTATCTGAAGTCCGTGGATACATTTCTATGTTGTGCTTATAGGGCTTTAGTGAGACTAAGGCGCAAGACTATTCATGTATTGCTTATATGGTACTTTTTGTGGTGACAGAAACGATGCCTACTTTAGCAATGTGCAATTGTAATATTTGGACGAAGCTACTTTTGGACCCATGGAATTGTAATGTGAATGCCTCTATGACTCCATTGTACTTGGATGAAGCAAGCATTGGAAAGATCTGTAGAGTGACGTTATCTAAATGTTTATTATAATATTGTTTTGAATCTTTGGTAATTTATGTATGCTATTTTTGTTTCATCCCTCAAGGATATAAAATCCATTTCTCTTTTTACCACATACATGTTTCAATTGCTAGAATAAATGTTCTATTAAAGGATTTCTTTATATGATTCTTTTTTTTTTCCTAATAAAACTACTCTATTCACATTAAAGGGGTAAAATTACATCTTGACCGCAGTCTAAAACAGCTGCCCAGAAGGAAAGGCAGATAGAAACAGAAAAATTGCCCAAGGCAAAGAACTTAGACGGGACCCTGTAATCCAATCCCATGCAGGGGAACCAGTTATGACTTTCTTGACATTACAGAACTTACAGAGATTACAAACAACTTGCATTTTAGACCAAAGCTTGCAGAGAAGAACCCACTTATCAGCAGTAACAAAAATTTGCCCTCTATTATGGGCCGCATGACCTGAAACCAAGGCAACAGAGAATGAACTAAGCATCTGGAGGCTCTTCCTCGATTCTACACTAGCCGAAGTCAGGCAGATCCCGTGCACGAGCAGCTACATTCTCAGAAGGACCAGGAACCGCCGGCGCCATCATCACGTCAATCGCATTGCGCGCTGGAACCTCCGGAGCCTGCAAAGAACACGGATTCGGCGCTGCGACCGAACCAGGGCCCTCCTGATGCGAGCTAGATTCGCCCACCTCCTGGGCTTCCTCGAGAAAGAACACCGAAACATGAGCAGTAATCCTAGGACGATTCAAGGAGCAATTGAATGTGAAATTCTTTATATGATTCTTATACATTGAAATGGAAGTTGATAAGCAAATCTGAAATGATGACAAACTGATCATGAAATTAGATCAATATCTATGTTATTGTGGGAATAGAAAGCTGAAACATTTACTCCAAGGTTGTTTACGCCTGAAAATGTGAATTCCAGTGCCAAGTTAAACAATGCACTGTGGGAAAGTTTATTCGGAATCACGATAATTGAGCCTACTTGAGTATAGTGCACTAGCATAAGTCTAAGACTAGGGTCCGTTCAAGTGTCTTTTTCCTTATTTCAATTATGACAATCACAGGGCACTTTGATTTCAGATAAACAAACTCTAGCTCCAGATGTTTCTATATTACATCATGCATTTGATTTAATTAATTTATAACTTATGACATTCTAGTTAAAAAATTAAATTTCTGCTTAGATATAATATATAATCTCACCAACATTCATAGAATGTCCTTTGATAGAAATGATAATTTAGTCAATCGATTAATATTTAATGCTAGAGAGAATTGAACACCCAGGAAGTTTAACTTTTTATACATCTGTGATGTAGGTGCATGTCTTTCAAGTTTTCGATTTCATCGGTGAACCTCATGAGACAGATGAGATGTCACCAATGTGGTTTGAGCAAACGGATATTCCATTTGGTATGTTGCTTTCATCCTTTTCTTTTCATAATTAATACATAAAATTTTGATCTTGTAATTGCAACTTGTCAATTATTTTTATATTCTTTTAGTGATATGGAAGGGTCATAACCAGTTCTTCGTTATCTATCTTTCTAATTTTTTTCCCAATAATTGGTCACAATTTATAAATTTAAGAAGTCACATTAGCATCATCACAAGAACTAGACAAAAATGAGAATGCGATGAGGGAAGGGTGTGAGAGTGTGGGTGGGGAAGAACACACAGGCACAAGAAGGCATACGGGCGTTGCATGATGGGAAGAGAGTACAAAAGGGGGATGCGATAGCATATGTTGTGTTGCCCCTCTGAAAATTCATGGTTTGTTTTGCATTTTTATAGGCCTTTAATCCTTTATTGAGCACTGTTACCTGCTAAGATGTAGCAAGGAATGAAGACCAGATGGCCCAATGGATAAGGCACCAGTCAAATTTTCTAAGTTCAGAAGTCCAGCAGGGCAATCTTGCCCCTTTCTTCTTCTCTATTCTTCTATCTTCTTCTCTTTTTTTTTCTCTATGCAAATTCCGTATGTCCACGAGAGAGTTGTGAAAAATGTCACTAGCATGATGAAGTTATGTAAAAGACTTAGACCCTCGAGACTTGGTTACTAAGGAAGTTGCTCCAGAGTGTTTTTTCACTTAATTAATTATTTTTTCTTTTCAGCGATAAATAATTAATGGAGTTTTTTCACTCATGACCTCCAAAGCTGGAGTGCTTCTTAATAACTAGGCATTGAGTGTGTTTTCTAAGTTTGGGGTCAATGTATATTATCATGCTAGGCATTATCTTGAGTCTCATGGAATTGCATTAAGTTTTAGTAGGATTTTTAAATAATTAAAAATTTCCCACAGAATGGGAATTTTAAATTTTTAATTAAATTTTATGTAACAAATAAAAAAGTTGTACTAGGAAGACTTGTATGGCATGTGAGTACTCAATTTTCATGTTCAGAGTACAAACATTACTCTAGTACCCACTTTGGGGTGGAAAATATTAATTTTCCCTCATGAAAAATCACTTTTACTTATAAAGTGAGAAAAATACATAAAAATTCAGGGTATTAAATAACTGGGAACATGCCGGAAACATGTTCCTAGTCAAGTAAGTCTCTCAATCAATTATGTGGGGTGAGCAAGCACTTAAAGATGATTTAAGCCACAAATGGAGGTCGAGTTGAATGCCAAATCAAGAAGGACAAGCGGGCTGCCATCAAGTGTGAGTTAGAGGCCCACATGGAGGCTGAGTTGCATCATTTATGGCAGGCTGAGTTCACTTGTTGGTTGTATCACGAGTGAGAGGATGAGTTGGGAGAGAAGAGTGAGAGTTCACTGCCTCTTCTCCTACACATTGCCCACTTGGAAGCTCGTTCTTCCCCCATGTGCTATGCTGCCCCCTTGAGAGATACACATTGGACACTTGGGCTCATACACAACCCTCTCTTGGGATCTCCACCTTGCCACCTGGGAACTGTGGCTTTTCATTGGGACCATCAAATTCTTTAGATTCACTCCCTCATTTCTTATAAATTTGATCATTCTCCCCCATTGTTGACCTGTGTTGGAAGCTTGGGGAATTGCTGCTACATTTTGTATTGTTCCATCATTTTAATAAAACAAGGCTTTGGAGGCTACACGGTGCTTTGAATCTTGTGTGGCTGCTTGGAGTACAATGGAGGTATAATTGTTTTAGTTGTATTTGCTTTAAGATTATTGTTGTAATATGCCTTTAAAGGGGTGTTTTAACCCAATAGGAATAGACTTTCAAATTTGGTTATTTGTTATTCTATTTGCTTTCTTATACTTTGAAATCCTAAATTAAATGTTCATCTCAGCTGACTGACATATTTTCAAAATTTCATGTGTAGGGAGCACCTATCCACTAACAATTTTTCTTGGCAAAGATCTCTAGGAATAGTAGGTGTCTCAAAGTTTGAAGATTTGGGATCCTCCATGGTTGGAGTACTAATCCTTAAATACAAAAGAAGCTCATTCCCACTGTAATGTCCCAAATGAAAGAAATTTGGAACAAGCAAAAATTTGTAGAAAAATAATATCGCAAATTTAAGCCATCAATACCATAAACAATTTGCATAGATTTTCACCACGAAATTAACAACAAAACCATGAAGCATAAATTACAACTAAAAATGGACAAGAAATATATGCAGAATCCTCAGCCTTTATTAAAAATAAAGAGTACATAGAAAGTTGGAAAATGGGTAAGAGTATGGCCACTAAATAAATCTGCTCCAATATTGCACTGGGCCTCCAAAACAAAATGAAAATTAACAAACTGCAACCTGTGAACCCTGAATGGATCCACCAAGGGAAGAGATGGGTGCTCGCCCATTCTCACTGAAATCACCCGAGGGTTTCCATTCTGGAGCTACCGCTGAAGTAGAGAATCACGTTCTCAAACCTCTCCACAAAGACAATACACAAATCCAAGATGTCTCCAATGGTCTCCTCCTCCTCTTTTAAAGATTTGATGGACTCCTCTAGAACCTTCTATTTTATTATTATTTTAATCATGGAGCACTTTTCCCTCTTTTATTTCAATTAAAATATTCTTTTTAATGCAGGGAAATGGTAAATTGGCCACTACGTCTCCTCAGGTCACTGAAACTCATATCTAACCATCCCATCGTGTAGATCTTCTCGTTCCAGTTCCAATGAGCTATTACAGTGAGGTGTTCTACCACGTATTCCTCCCAGAATGCCACCTTAAGCGTAATTAATTGAGTCAAGCCCACTAATAACTCAGTTTTCTGAAAGTTGTTGGAATGCTCCGAAACGAAAGGCAAATTATGCGGATGATGGAATATACCAAGCGAATGCCATCGGACCTCACAGAAACTCCTCAAAACTCCATTGGGATCCCTAATGACATAACTTGCTCCACTGACCTGGCCATCCTCTGCGCTGGAAATCCATCCTGGCTGTACTATGAAGAAGAATAAAAATGGGGACATGATAGTCCTCCGGCCCCAAGATTTCTTGCCGTTAAGCAATCCAAAGCTGTGGACCAATCTAGTGGCCCAACGCAACTGAGACGCAATGCCCGGATCCCATACAAACCACTTGTCCACATCACACCTCCAAGCTATCGAAACATGACTGGGTCCTTCAATACCTAGGTCCATGTCCATCTTTCACTCAACCTGCTACTAGTAGATCCACCTGGATCCCAATGCCACCAAGAAGGAGCATTAATGCTCCATGGCTTCGACTGTGCTATAGCTCCGACTATGAATGCTGTCCCACCAACTGCGTACTAGCTCATCACTTCCCTCCAATCCAACGTCGGGCATAGGCCAAGGTCATCACCACTCTGCTGGTGCAGGGCAAATATTATGAAAACACTGGTGAATTGTCGATCCACCTCCCACTGCTCACTGAAACATATAGTAACTTCCTCATCTAAGTGCCCCTGCTGTACTGTGCCCCGAGCTAAGGTTGATACTCCATCAAAAGGATACCAACTCATGATCCCCCGCCAATCTAATTCATGGACTCTGGTGTAAGGAACAAGTCTACTATGTTGATGTTGGTCCATGCTGAACTCATGTTGCTCTACCTGGTTGGACAACCATATCCATCGAGAAAATCTTGCCTCTCCCTCTATAATGGGTACAAGTAGCCAAACTGTGCTGCAAGCCCCATCTATGTACTCTTGGAGAGGGTTGCTACCTGAAAATGTTGCAGCTCGGTTGACTACCACTACCCTTGTTTGCACCTCGTCAATGGGTAGACCCAAAGATGGATGCACTGCCATCTGCCTCGCCTGATAGGAAACTCCACGCTCCTCCAGTCCACCAATCTCTTGCCAAATTGTCCTATCATACTCCAGCATCTCCTGAGGACAAGTGTCAGTGAACATCGTCACCCTGCTCGCTGTCTGTACATCTGTCTGTTCCTCATCAACGACTGACCCCAAGGGTGGCTGCTCATCCTCCATCATTATGGGTTCAATATGAATCTCCAATTGGCCCTCCCTAGAAGGCTCACCATGCATACTGTGCACATCATCCTCCTTAGTTGACTCAAGATCCACCATATGTTGCTCATGTTGAATCACCATTGGTGACCCATCATCCTGAATGTCTCTCCTAGGACCCCCTAACTACTCATCATATGAATCTGGCTTGCTGCCAATGAATCTACATGACTCATGCTCCTCGGAAGCATCCTCGTATGAACCCATGGACTCATCCAAAGAAGAATCCTCTCCCCTAGAGTCAGAAGGAATCTTCTCCTACTCTGCCTCTATCATCTGCTTAGTGTCACTCAAGCATGAGTGATCAAGCCCCCAAGGTCTCTTGAAAATGAAGCAAAGACCCTTCCTCCTCAGCTCATTCCTGCTGCACGATCCACCAAACCTGGGTTGCTCCTCCCTAGTCAACTGTCTCTTGAGCAGGCCCATGTTTTGCTCCACCAACCTTTCGGCCAGTTCATAAGCAACAGGTGAAACTTGCTGTTCTCTCCTCCAAATGGTCAACAATCTAGCCCGCAATTCCCTGCAAATTGCATCATGATCTCCCATAACTGAAGACAAAATGGACAACATGTTTGCTTTGACCATGCCAAGGTGATGATCCTTAATGCTAAAAAAGGATTGGAACATTTGAAGAATCATGCCATCACACTCTAGATCAAACATGATGTCATAGGTTCAAAGCTTGGCCATATCCTCCAAAATTCGGAGCTTTTTCCCAAAGGTAAGACCCATAGTGTTATCTAAGTCCTGAAAGGTCTCTACTATCAACGTGAAAATTCTCCTCATAACATTATTGTTGAAAGGAGGTATGGGTGTGATCAACCTCATAATGTTACTAAGACATGATGCAACTGGAAGTTTAACCACTTCACAAGGTTCCTCCAAGAACTTGGGCTGTATTAAAGCTAGCATGGCTGGTTTCAAAACCCACATCAACTTCTTCCTTTCTAATTGACTCACTTTGGAAAGGAGGGAATCTAGTTCATCAAGTTTGAAGAGAGCTCTCCATGTGACCCTCATGTGCTTCAAATCTGTCCCAAGAGTAAAAATCTTGTGTCCTATTTCTGGCTTCTTCTTCAAATCTCTTGGCTGCGCATGGTTAAGAATGGCATGGATCTCTTTTGAGAAAGGTTTGCTGGTCAATTTTGTTTTCTGTTCTATATTGCAGCTCATGGAAGTATTGCTTTGATGGTTCATGAGGTGTTTTAAAAGCTCCATCATTCCGCAAAGCTATGGAATTAATACACAATTTTGCACATCAAATTCTGGCACATGGCAGCAGTTCATACATCACTCATACAACCATATCTAGTCCTCAAAGGGTTGCTATAACAGCACACTCAGGTCTTTGCGGGACATAGACTAGTAGCCACACTACAATGAACAGGGCACCAAGCCACTCTCAATACCTCGGCACGTGTGAAATGGCACTTCAACAATTTATATGACAGAAGTGGATATGGTAGTGTTGGAAATACTAAGAGGGGGGGTGAATCAATATTCCTTTTCAATTTTTATTTTTACCTGTTAAATCATTTATAGTTAGAACACAAAATGAATAATAGGAATAAATGATTTTATTAATATAATCTTTACAATAAATCAGGGAAAATATATATAAGGCTCCAACCTGTTGCCAAGCACCAACTTGGTCTTTTGTGAGGCTCCAAACTCTAGGGCACCAACCCTATCTTCTCAAGGCACCAACCTTGTGTTTAGGAGCACCAACTCCAAGGACACCAATCCTTCCAATTCTGAGGCACCAACCTCAAGGGCTCCAATCCTATCTTATCAAGGCACCAACCTTGGATTTAGGAGCACCAACTCCAAGGACACCAATCCTTCCAATTCTGAGGCACCAACCCCAAGGGCTCCGACCCTATCTTGTCAAGATATGTTTGGTAGTAATTCTTTGCTCCCAAAATCATCTTCACTGAGTTCTGTCAATCTACAGCTTTGCTGTAGTCTCCATGCTACATCATTAATGACAACTTGTCTTCATATGAAGGAGTCGTCAGAACCCTTCATATTGCCCACACAAAGTCTGCAAAGTTACCTCTTACTGTCGCGATATCTTACTTCCAAGAAACAAACTCACAAACACTTCAATGCAGGTGCTGTCTACTGCTCCCTTCAAACGATGACAGATGAAACTTTATTTCCTTTCACAGAACTGTTCTTCAAATTGCGTTCTGTACTTTTTCCATAGATTAATTTATCATAGGTCTGAGTCTTTCAAAGATTAACCCAATCAACAGAATTGCTTTGTCCTTTGGCTTCCTCTTGTCTTGCTGGACCTTCGGCTTCCTTCTGTCCTGCTGGACCTTCGGCTTCCTTCTGTCCTGTTGGACCTACGACTTACTTCCTTCTCACTCGATCTTCGACTTCTTTTGTACTGTCATTGTCTGCTAGACCTTTGGTTTCTCGACCTTTCGACTTCTCGATCTTTGGCTTCCTTCTTCCGCTGGACCTTTCGGCTTCCTTCTTCTTCCGTTGGACCTTTCGGCTTCCTTCTTCTTCCGCTGGACCTTTCGGCTTCCTTCTTCGCTCGCTCAACCTTCGGCTTCCACTTTTGTTCGCTTGACCTTTGCTTCGTTTTTCGCTTGCTCGACCTTCGGCTTCCACTTTCGTTCGCTCGACCTTTGGCTTCTCGACCTTCGACTTCTTCTGTTTCGTCAAGTTCACGAGTTGTGAACTTATTTATACTCTGTTTTTATGCGTGATATCAATGCTCAGAAGTGAAGCGTTTAACTCGATTTTATATGAGTTTCACCAATACTCAAAAGACACGTTCATTTGAAAGGAGAGGCCGACTTATGGATATTCATCCAATTACTCATAAACTTGTTTTATTTACGGAGAATTTCATAGGAGAGACTGTACCCAAGGAGGTCCCACATCCACGTCATAAATCGCAATCACAACTTTCGGTGGTCTGCAATCGCAACTCTTAACATCACCGATATTCACACTGCCAATGAAATGGACGTGATATAATATTAAACCATCATCAATAGATCCGTCGGGTCCACAGCTAATACCGCAATCGGCGGTCCGGTTCACAAGACTTATTGCAATCGACAGTCCGACAGTGTCAACCCTTATGATTTGCATAACTTGCCTGATACCTGGATGTGATATTACATAAAGGTATATTCTATGGAGCTAGCGAGTCCGCACCTTATATCGCAATCACAATTTTTATTGTGACATCCCTTTATGACTTGTGATATGAAATTTTATACGATGGATGCGATATTGTATTATGGCGTGTTGTAATGGAATCATCGGGTCCGCAGTACATATCGCAATCGATGGATTTGGGGCAGTGATACGGCTTTAAAAACTTGCGATATGGTGGATGCGATATTTCTTTAGGGCGTGTTGTGATAGGACCATTGGGTCCGCAACTTATATCTCAATCAGTAGGTTTTGAGCAGTGGCGTATAATAGAAAACGCTGATATTATATACTGCGGATACGATTTCTCCAATAACTCTGTTATGCTCCTCCGCCACAATGCTCCTTTGTTGTTTTCTTCCTTTCAGTTCTTCTTGGGCATATATTACATGTGATACTTCCAATATGGCTCCTTTGGTGTTTTCTTGTTTACTCCTCCAATATCGTTGTTGCTCTTTGTTCTTCCTATAGCACTTACCCTTGGGCATATGCGATAACCTGCTTCCTTGATGGCTTCTGATGAACTCTTCCTCTTACTCTAAAGGCTTCATGGCTTCTCCTCTTTACTCTTTCTCTTTCTCTTTTGATGGCTTCCGATATCTTTTCTCCTTGGTTTCACTGTTTCTATTATGTCTGTATTCAATCCTTGGATTCTCCATGAGCAGTATTATGATCAATGAGCATCAATGGGCAACCTCACATGTCACAAGAATTTGCCATCACAAACACTGCCATATTAACATCAATGACAACCTAGATTAACAATCTACCCCTTTGTCATTGATGGCAATATTCTTTCACTTTCAAGATTCTCTCCCACTTTGACATCAATGGCAAACGAGGTGCCCAAGTACTCCCCCTGTCAAGCTGCTACTCTTCTTCATGAATAGTAGATCTTCATGGGTATGTTACTCCCCCTGTCATAGTGCTCTTCTTTTTACTCAAGATAGAAGGATTGATGCCTTATCATCAACTAGCACATTATCCCTTCTTCATGTCTCAGAAAACTACTTTATCATGGCTTCAACAATGCTTAAAGATGCTCCACTTCTATGCTTCCAAACAGAGTCCAAATAGCCACACACCAAATGTTCAAGTCCAAGTTTTTATGCTTCAATCCATATTCTGTTGTCTCCACAGTCAGAATTAAGAGGCCTTCATAGTCCGAATCAAAGAGAAAATGCCACTGAAATTGTCTTTCTTGCTATCTCTCTTCAGATCCGAGTTCCTTTGTATCTCTGTGCTTCTTCTTAAGTCACTGCCATCCAAAATCGATTGGGGAGATCTTGCAGTTGAGGGGTAGAGAGAATCCGGGAGAAGGACTTTCCGGAGAATACTGACAGAGAGGTGGAGAGAGCTTGCAGAGAGGTAGCGCAGTAGCCAGGAGAGCTGACGTTGGGCCAGTTTGGGCCAATGTTTTTAAAACCGGAACCGGTGACCGGACCGGTCCACCTAATGAACCGGTTTACCGACCGGAACTGGTCTAACCGGCACTGGTTTGGTCTAAACAAACCGGTTTTAAAAAAATACATTAAATAATTAATTTTTAATGAAACAAAACTATTTTTAAGATGTAAAACCATGATTCCAAGCCAATAAAGACAAAATATGCAAAGTTTGCTCATTTATATATCATGTAAAGGTGAATATATCAAAATGGCACTGAGTACAATACATATCATCGACAAAATAGCAAAATACATAAGAAATGAGGCTCTAAATGGCCTATAAAGTCCAAAACCAATGCTGCAAGCTATGAGGCCATTGGCCTACTACAAGTCTACAGTGTACACATGATCAATCATCAAGTTCATCACCACTACTAGACACAGCATCATCATTAGGAGCTACATAGACATCATCTGGTTCAGAGTCTGAGGATGTCTCAGCCTGATCTGCAACCTCAGTATCAATGCCACCAATGACAATAGAAGTGGACCTAATGGAAGCATGAGTTTGTTGACCTGCATGACTAGTGCCTTCCATTGGTTCTTTGCCTTTCCTTGATGCTGCTACTGATCCTAGTTCTGATGCCACCACATAATCTGCATCATCCCCCGCTAAAGCCATGTCAATATGAAAATCAGCGTCAAACACAGGTTCTTTAGTCTCCTCCACCCATTCTGATGTTGGATCAATATCGTCCAACACAATGGGATCTAGCTCAGGAGTTTTGCTCATCATTTGGAGCTCCGATTGCATTTATTGTTTACCCCCAAACCATGAAATCCTGAAAATCATTAAGTCTGCTGAATTTTGAGTGAAATCTAAAATTTTAGTTTCTCCATATGAAATCCAATGAGGTCGAAACCACTCTCAAACATCCTGAGTCATTTCATGGTAATGTTAAAAATTTAAGTAAAAGGATGAAAATGAAAATTAAAGGAAATGTCACTTTTGCTTTAAGAATTTAACATTACCATTAATTGCCAACATTTTTAGGGTTGAAACACCCTTAGTTTCCCCCCAAAACCCCTGAAACACAATGAAAAATATGCTTTTTTAACTTTACTGTGGGTGTGCCTAAAACCGGCCGGTTTAGGACAAAACCGGCTTTGTCCTAAACCAGCCGGTTTTCACCGGTTAGGGCAAAAAAATGGCAAAATGGCCTTTCCAACCGGGTTTTTTGGCCGGTTTAGACCGGCGGCCTTGCTAACCGGCCGGTTAGACCGGTAACCGGTTTTTAAAAACGGTTTTGAAAACACTGGTACCAGCATACTTCTATGCAGAGAAGAATGTTGCTTGAGAACCAGATGAGGTCGTATTAGATGAAGAAGGGTCAATCGATTGACTCCTTCCTCAGAGGACTAAATGAGATCTGAGATCAGTTGACTGCTATAGGAGCGACACCGGATCAGGAGCTTATGGTGAGGACAACCTTGAATGCTGTCTCAGAAGAGTGGGAAGTGTTTGTCCACAACATCCTGGGCAGAGGGACTCTCCTACCTTGGGACAAGATGTGGGCAACTCTTTGCCAGGAAGAGATCAGACGGTAGTCAAAGATAGGTAGCAACAACAAAGGGATCAAGGTCAAGCAAGAGGAGGATGTGGCCCTAGCATCTGAGGGAAAGCATGAGAAGCGGAAGAAGAAAGATCTCTCCAAGATCAAGTGCTTCCACTGTGGGGAGATGGGTTGTTATACGACCTAGTGCCCAAGGAAGAAGAATAAGGGAGTGTCTTCCGAGACTAAGGCAGTGCCAGCACGGGCAGAGAAGCAAGTTTTGATAGACGATGACCGTGCCATGAGTGCACACGGACCACTTGAGTGGATGTGGGGAGACATCAAGCTATAGTCAGGCGTACTACAGGCGATGAGGGGTAGGATCCTCGAGGTACCCAGCCTCTTGGATTAAACCTTGCTATAGGAGCCTCAACGAGTAGTAGTAGGACTGGATGGGTGGGTAGAGACAGATGCGGATGGAGCGGCAGAGGGAGCTACAGTGCAGGAGTCCCGAGACAACGCAGAGCTAGCAGGTTGCAGCAGTGCAAGAGGCACAGGAGTGTTGCACCAATGCAGGAAGGCACAGAGAGGTGTGCAACGGTGCAAGATGCAAGGAGTTGTTGCAGCAACGCAGAGGTCAGAGAGAGGGAGCATTTGTCAGCGGCAGAGGGAGCTTCAACATCAGTGGGTGTTTCTAGCCCAACAGGGAGGTCAGTTGGGAGATCAGTTTCTTACTTCTCAGTAACTGAGTTGCAGTGCAGCAGTGGGCAGCACGATGCAGCATGATGAGAGGAGGTGCAGTGCGGATGTAGTGCTGGGAGAAAGGACCAACAACAACACGGATGCAGAGGGAGCTGTCGTATAAATGCAGCAGTGGAAGTGGTAGAACCATGGATAGTAGTACAAGAGGCAACAATGCAGAGGATGTTGGGTAGGAAGGCCTAACATCAGCACAGGTACTGATGTCGGATGATCAGAGTAATACTTAGTGAGGAGTATTGCTAGAGCACAATCCTCGCTAAGAGGGAGTGTTGATTTGGGGTAGCATCGGATGTGCTCTAGCCACGAAATTTGGTGGAGAGGTTGGGGCACATGAGATCTCCAATACCCAGAAAGTGTTTGGGCAGATTCTAAATAGATCAGGATGTTGACCACTACATGTCAACTACCCTTAACAGTACACTCCCTTTTTCATAAAAGGGATAACGCTTGATCGATGTGTCTTTGCCATTTAACTGTCATCATCAGCCCGATCATGTTATGTTATAAACCCAGTTTGCATGTGTAAATTGTAAATAATCTTAGCAGATCTGAGTCATGTATGTAAATTGCCTAGGCAAACCTAATTTTCTAGTGATAATCTACGTTCCGGAAGGTTTTTGTCTCACTGATCCATGATTGGCAGAGTTTTCCTTCAGCCTAACCCCAAAGTCGGAATGAATTGTCATTAGAATCTTAGGGGAATCCTAGTGTGCTTCAAGTCTATGTAAAAGTAATTTGGAAATAATTCTAATTATTTGGTTAGGTTATTTCAAATTGTTTGATCCGCTAGATTATGTTTGTGTCGCAGAACTGGGTGGTTTATGAGGGTCTATGTCAAATGGGTTTTCCCCCTTGAGATGCAAAATTGTAAAAGTCATGATGTAAAATGTCTTGAGGGTTAGAAAATGTTTTATCCCCTCATAAGTCCTGAGTCCTAGGTCCTAGGGGATTTTTCCAAAGGCTAAGTTCGAGGATCCAAAAATAAAAATTTAAAAAAATTAAAAGTTAAAAAAATAATAAAATAAAAATAAAATTAAGAAATAAAAAATAAAATAATAAAAATTAAAATAAAATAATAAAATAATAATAAGTCAAAATTGTGAGAAAATAAATGCAAAATTTTAATTTTTAATATATTAAAATGCATTTAAAATTTCGACGAATGAGATCGAAAGAGATTTTGATCCTCATCGACGGTCGAGATTAGTTTGACATGGATCACTCGAACTAGCCATTGGTAATTTTTCCTTTAAATAGGGTGTCAGGGGTCATTTGAGATCATTCGATCTGTAAGTCTTGTGCTAAAGAAAGCTCTCTTGCAGTCATTTTTTATGCAATACAGAAAGACTTTGGGGTTGAAAATCTTGCTGGTGTTATTCTTCTGGAAATGCTGTAAGATGTTTTATTTTTCTGCATAATTTTATTTTCAACCATTGATGATAGCTTGACGAAGATTGATTTAGGCACAGGTATCTTGTCTGATCTCTGGGGTTTGAATGATAGTTTAATTTCTGAAATATAATGGCAGGTATCTCCATTTGATCTAAATTTCACTATTGTTTTCTCCCTCTATGTTAATGGTTGATTTTAAGCTGTGCAGGAAATCCTTTTTTTTAGATTACCGATGTTTGGGAAAGTTCTCGGCTGAACCAGCCAACTCCCAGATTGCGTTTTTTGAAAGAGCTCAACCAGTTTTAATCCTGGGCTTATCATTTGAAATTCCTTGGTGAATGCACGAAGGGTTCTCTGAAGCATCTCACATTAAGTTTAAAATTCTGAAAATATTTCTGTGGCATAATGGCAAATCTAGCTGTTTAGAGCCTTTAATTTGTAATTACTGTAATTATTTAGCTGGTTTTTGTTAGGGTTCTAGGTTTCTTCCTTGCACATTTTATTTCTGGGTGTTAGGTTTTTGCAGGTTGCAGGTTGGAAGAAAACATTTTATCTGAAGCCAGATCTAGGCCCTGGAGGGTAAGATTTGGCCTCGGGATCAGCTCTGGCATAAATATTCACTTCAGATCTGGAAATTTCTTGTGGGGTCTTTCATCAGGGAAATTTGAAGCAGATTGATTTAAAATTTTTAACTTTTTTGAAGAATTTTGAGGGTTTTCAGGTTGTCTGTCTGTTGCTACTTGTTGTTGCCGAGGGTTTCATTGTTGTTACAAAGAAATTTTTCGAATTTTTTTTAAGGAAACAAACGCTGCAAGAGAATCATTGCCTCCTCTACGTAGGCTCTTGCTCCATTCCGTTCAGCTCTCTCTATTCAATGCATTCCAACGTCTTTCATTTTTCGCTGCCAGCCTTAGCGTATTCCCCTCTCCAGCTTTCTGCAATATACCTGCATCTTTCATTTTCACCCATCGATTTTCTCCTTCTCTTTTCTATTTCAGCGTTTCTTCTGCCCCACGCAACTCCCTTGGCTTCCACGCTGCTGTACAAAGCCAAATTTGTAGCCACTTTTCCTCTACTCCACACATTTCTCTCCATACGCTGCCTTCAAACGCAGCTTCCCACCACTGCTCCTCACGCTGCCGCTGCCTCATTTCCTTCACGCAAGTCCATTTCCTCATCTGCTGCCATAACCTACATTGCCTGAACCTTCATTCTGATCCCTGCACGCATTCCTTGCAGCGCTCCTACTTACTGCGTCCTCCATGTATTCCACGCAAATCTCTCCCGCAACCTCCTTGGACCATCGAACCACCTGCGTTTCACATACATAACCAAAAACATTTCGATTTTTTATTATCTTTTACGTACGTCAATTAGCTTACGGTTTTAGATGCATTTTTTTTTAAATTTCGATTTTTTATTTAAGGTTTTTTTTTTTTTTTTTTGTTTTTTTTTTTTTTGTTTTTTTATGTTTTTAACTTTAGAAATAATTTCTCCTTATTAGAATCAATTTTATTTTTGTTAGAGTTTAGAACTTTAGGAAATTTTGTTAAAGATCCGTTTAGTTTTAGATTTTTTTTGTTTTGTTTTTCAGTTTTAAGCTTTGGAACTATATATCAAAAAATATAAAAAAATATATACAAAAAAGCATAAAAGGTCCCTTTAGTTTAAGTTTAGATTAGATCTCAATTTTATTAGGACTTTAAATTTGTTTTATTTTAAACTTTTTAAATTTTTTATAAGAAATTTAAAAAAATTCATAAAAAGGTTTTTTTTTTAGAATTTAGTTTTTATTTCATTGATTTTGATCATAAAATGAAAAATCACTTTAAAAAAAAAATATCTAAAAAAAAATCAATTTTTTTTTTGAAAGAAAAGTTTTTCGTGGTATTTGATATAGCTAAATGTGCTTAAATTTTTACTTCTGAAGATTAGCTGGTCATCATTTAAACTGCATGGTTATTTAAAGCATTGTGCATTTATCGATTATCTCACATCTGGTAAAATTAATTTTGCTTGGCACATTTGATGATAAATGATTGTTTTACAAGGTTCATATTTCTGCAACATTTACTAAATAATCATATAATCATTAACTCCATAAGGCACTGGTACATTAATTTCTAAAATCAATCAGGTGCTAAATTGCCTTGCTGTGTCTCCCAACCCAACTGGTCCATAGTTGGTCTTCCTTTGTCCCATAGGGTCTACCCCCCTTAGCCTCGGGAGACAGCTTAAACGAAGAGATCGGGGATCAGGGTGACAGCCCCTGGTCTGAGCGTTGTCGTGACAATCTGTGCGACAACACAGGAGATATTAAAATAATTAATATTTTTAATAGAGTCCCTAAGTCTAAACTTAGGGAAAATAAAATATTAATGTGTATTAATATGAATCTATGTTAGAGTGGTCCAAAAGACATGGATCAAGCTAGATCTAATCTTAGCCGTTGATTAGGGACTTAATCTCGGTCGTTGAATCGTCAATAGGAAAAGTATAAGAGGAGGCTTGAGGGTCACTTGGAGATTACACCAGAGTGAACAGTCATTCTATTCTCTAAAGCGGAGTTTGCTAAGAGAGATAGAATTAGTGATCGGGAGATGCAGCTGAGGGGCATTTGAGTACAGAGAGACAGAGAGGCAGAGATAGTGCTGGGAGAGTAGCAGAGCAGCCAGAGAGAGACACAGGAGCATCCAGTGCTCACGCAGGGCCACACAGAGGCAAGTAAGTGCTCCGCAGAGCACCAGAGAGGCCAGCGTAACTGATGCAGAGGCTCAGAGAGCTGACGCAGGGCCTCTTGGGGCTGACGCAAGCCAAGATAGGTTGACGCAGGGCTAGCGCTGGGCTAGGAGAGGCTGATGCAATCCAGATTGGGCTGACTCTGGGGTTTCTGGGACATATTGGTGCTGAGTAACTGCCGGAAGGATTATCCGGGGTTTCAGCCAGGAGATTTGTCAAAAACTGAGAGGCATTATTGCCAAGGAAATTCTCTGTTGGGTAGGCCAGTTACGACAACCAGATTGTACTATAATATTGCTTAATAAGAAAACCCTTAGATCGCTGCATCGGTTTTCCCGCATTGGGTTTTTCCGGGGACATTGGTCCAAAAATAATGGTGTCATGTGGTGTGTTTGTTCTTGTTTCTTTTAGTTGCTGATCTGTAATATGTTGAGCATGCACTGGTGTTTATTTTCAGTATTTACTTTGTAAATAACTTGTTAAAGAAAAATTAACAAGTAGGTAGGAATAAATCAGAAAAAGTGCATGAAGGGTTTCTAAATTATGTAAACTTAGAAACTTCAACAGATTGTACTATGATATTGCTTAATAAGAAATCCCTCAGATAGTTGCACATGTTTTTCCGCATTGGGTTTTTCCGGGGGCATTAGTCCAAAAATAATGGTGTCATATGGTGTGTTTATTCTTGTTTCTTTTAGTCGCTGATCTGTAATATGTTGAGCATGCACTAGTGTTTGTTTTTAGTATTTACATTGTAAATAACTTGTTATGGAAAAATAACAAGTAAGTAGGAATAAATCAGATAAAGTGCATGGAGGGTTTATAACTGAGTAAATTTAGAAACTTCAACACATGTGAGTTTCTAGAACATTCACACCATAACTTAATTAATTCTAATTAATTAGTCATATTCCCTAAGTTTAGACTTAGGAAATATTTAAAAACTGACTAATAATCTAATCAAGTCATTTTTAGGCGGAATTTCCAGAAATGATCTTTAGGTTTTGGAGATCTCATGCATTCTAGCCTCTCCACAAAATTTCAAGGCTAGAACACGTCCGATGCTACAAAAATTAATAGTTAGGATTTTTGCCATGCGCTAATTTTTGTTCTAGCCATCTTTTTCATTTTATCTTTTTTTTTCATTGTGGCTTTCTTTGATTTTGTCTTTCTTTTAGCTACATCAATCTCTAGGGCAAAGTTTTTTGGCCCAAACTCAAGGGTGAGAATGACAGGTTTCCAATCCCCATTACCAATGACTAGCAGCTCAAAGAATGGATATGGAATAGAGGGAATGATGGAAAGTGGTAAATTGAATATCATGGACATGCTACTTCAATCAAAGTCTTTCCATTGGTGTCCTTCGTATAACTCTAAGGCCTTAGAGTTGTTGATTTGGGGTAGCATTGGATGTGCTCTAGGCCTCAACTTTTGCAGGGAGGCTTGGGCACATGTATTTCAAAGAACCCAGAAAGCATTTTGGGAAATTCCACCCAAAAATGATTTTATTAAAATAATTAATATTTTTTAATGGGACCCTAAGTTTAAACTTAGGAAATTAAAAATATTAATAGGTATTAATCTAATTGTGGGTGTAGCTTCTAAAAGAAGATAGAGATCAAGCCAAAATGATGTGAGCCTTTGATTAGGAGTTAATCTAGGCCGTTGGTTGTCCAACGTAAAGATATAAGAAGAGGCTTGAGGGTCATATTGAAAACACACCGAGAGATCAAGAGATCGAATTTATGAAGTGAGAAGTTCTTAGGACAAAATTTTGATCAAGTACATTTCTTTTGCAGTGAGGGACAGGGATAGTTAGGTGGGAGTATCTTCTCCATAGCCTAGGATACACAATAGAGAGAGGCAGAGAGACACCAAAGGGGTTGACGCTGTGCTAGAAGGGTCCACGCAGATCCAAAAGGGACGCAAAGGCAACTTAGTCACCCACGCAGAAGTCCGAGTTTTGTAGAGGAGCTGACATTTCTGAGCTGGGAGGGCTGGAAACTGCTACAGAAGGCAAGACGTTTCCCAGTTGAGCTGACGCGGAGCCTTAGAGAGCTCCACACAGGCCCATGCAATTATTGCGTAGGGCAGCGCAGTTGTAGTCGGGGATAGTTGGTTCAGTTGCCGGAACAAGTGAGATTTGCCAGGTAGAGTGAGGAAATCTCACAATTCTTTTCTGCTAGTTGTATTTCTTTGTAACTGGATTGTCGGGTGGGCATCCAGAGTTGTATTTAGAAACTACTGCTTAATAGAAAACCCTCAGAGTCGCTGCACCTGTTTTCCCACATTAGGTTTTTCCGGGGACATTTGTCTAGAAATAACAGTGTCTATTGTGTTGTATTTTCTTTCTTGCCCAATCTCTTGTTTCCGCATAATATATAATTAAGTGAAGGCTGCAGTGTATGTATTACGATATTTTCCGTAAGAAACTGCAAGTAATTTGTTTAAAGGAATTTTACAAATAGGAGTAATATCATCAGTTGCTACAGTAGGGATTCTTGTTGAGGAATTTTCACAAGAGGAGGTCCCATTCGACTAGGATGAAAGACTAACCTCCCAAGTGAAGTGAGGGAACAAGAAAACAGTGAAAATCGGTCAATCATCCGGATCACCTCTTGATTCATATTAGTATTCCCCAAAACATAAGCTAAAGAACATGATTACAAAATGGTTAAAGTACCTGCCAATGGATGACCTGCCTTGCTTCAAGCAGGAATGCCGGATGGGAGAAAGAAATCCGACTGGAGCAATATGTGGAGGATCTATGGCATCGTTTCATGTGCTGATTAATAGGGATGTTGGGTGTCTGGTTGTATAAGGAGGAGAAAAATTCTCCTATGGGTTACCCACTTTTTGGTGGGTAACAGGGCCACAAGGAGACATAATGCAAGACTAAATGAACATTTTGTAGGACTGGAACTAAAAACTGCATTACTGCTAGCAGAAGTCATGGTCAGTGGGTCATTGGGAAAGGATTGCAAGTATCAGCAATACTACAGGTTAATCTGTGGCTACCACAAATCTGATCCGCTGTAGGATTTCTTGCTTGAAATCTTCAGTAGTAGGTCTGAAAACACTGCTGTAACATTGTTGATAGTTTGTGGTATTGGAAGATTGAATTTGTATCTCTGTAAGTTGCCAAAGAAGCACAATGAACAATAGAAAAATTGTGGAAAATAGCAGAAAAAGATGGGAAACTAATAGAGAAACTCCAGCAATAAGTCTTATCTGCATGTTTGTGATCTTAAATAGTAGCATCACTTGCACAACGTGTAAAAATAAGAGTTTGAGGAGTATTTGGGGGAGGAAAAACCATGATGAAAAGGGAATTGCAGAATTTCAAAATGCCCCAAATATAGGTTTTGATGCCAACTGATAATGATCACAATTAGGCAGCAATGCACATACACACAAGAAATGAAGGATACAAGTACAATGGATATTGCTGCAATTGTGCATGGTATACACTCTAATTCCACATGTTTGTGTGTGTGTGTTTATAATAGGTTCAAAATTATGGTAAGTGGAGGTAGGTGAAGAGTTGGGTAGATTGTTAGGCGAATGATCATCTTTGAAACTTTGTCCAAGTCACCTATCAAATATTTACAATGATGTTTGCAACACTGTTTTATATGTCCTCATTTGTATGTTCTCTTTGTTAAAATGTTGAGAATATAATAATGGATGTTTTTCAATTTTTGTTTTGATTTTCAGCAAATCTGAAGTTTGAATGAGTTGTATGAAACAAGACTCAGCTTGCTTGTATGAATGCATGATGCTTTGTACAAACTATAAAAAATACTGAACTATGTGGATGTGTTGGAGCTTTATACTGTTCAAGCATCTAGGGAAGTGAATCATTGTCTATGTTTTCACTACTAAATAGTGGATTTTTTTCAGGACAAAATTGAGTCTGCAACAGATGTGTTGAAGGCAATTTTAAAGCCAATAACTGAGGTGGATGAAGAGATTGCTTGGCCTCCAAAGGATCCAGAAAGTATGACTTTGATGCGCAAGGTATCTAAGATAAGATAGACACAATAATTTTATTAATGCCACAAATGTAAAAAGGTCAATGGGACTCAAGAGTCAAAACTAGAGTCCAGCAGAGACATGCAGGAGCACCAAAGCACCTCCTAAAAGCTGAAAGCTAGTCATAAAAATTAAAGAATGCTTGACAGTAAAATGCACATTTCTGCAAATAAGGTAAGTATAATCTTTGATGCTTTTGGCTTGAACTTTTCTGTTTCAGTTGTTGCAGACACTTAGTGAAATCATCAACAAAGTTGCAGGGAAAAATTACCTGTAATTGAAAGTGACTGATTTCTATAGTTGTTTTCATAGCTTAGGACATTTGACGTTATCCTGGAATATGCTGGCTCTCTTATAGCTATATCTTTTTGAATTTCTTTTGCGTTTATCAGTCCTCAGAGTTGGCTTATGTATTGGAAATTATCTGTTTCTTTATTAAATTCCAACATTTCTATAGTAAATATATCCCATTTAAGGGTCATCCCGTGGATCTGGGTCACTAGTTGAGACATTTCAGAGGTGCAATTGTTGTTATAAGTTAATCTGAGTCTGACTTATTGCAGGTTGCTAAGCTATTCATTGTTATACGAGACTGGAAACATAAAATATATTTGCTAGTATAAATATTCAGGAGACAAATCAAGAGAGTTAGGATAAGCAGCTTTTTGTAAAATGTGATGTGCTTCCACATGAAGGAATAAGACAGCTTGATAACTAAATAATTTTGAAAGAAATTTGACTCTGATATTTTCTATGATATTAAGTTTTTGTAAGGGTAAACATTAAAAAAAAGACTGTTAAAATCACATATACATTATAAACATTTGTCGTAATTCAAAACTATGAATCATTACTATGCCCAACAAAAATCAGAGTACTCTTTAGTGCTTGTGTGTCATATGTTTGTTAATTGCTTTTTGAGGCTCAGTGATATTGGTGCTTGAGAGGCTGTAGTACCACAACCCATTTCTAGTTGTTTTGAAAAGTTCTTTATTCTTATAGCTGCTGCATCTCTGAGATAAAGAGAGTGGGAAAAGACCTAGAGATCAGATCTTCAGGAGAAAAAGAGAGATCATTTTAGTGTCCTTTAATTACAAAAGGTGGACAATGCAATGTAATTGGCAGTGGGGCAGTTTGGGATTTGGTGCAATATTCTATTTGGAATCGGGAGGTTTCAGGCTTCTTATATTTGCAAAACTTCCACAGTTCCAAGTCCACTATTTGAGTAAGAAGGGTATTTTCTTCTGGCATTATTTTTGGGACCTTGTGGTGTACTTTTAGAATATTCTTCCTTTTCTTCAAATTTTATAGCAAGTCAAAGGTTTCCAAGTCTGAATTTTTTTTATTTGACTTGCTCACTCCAAGTTAGAATTATTTATTAAATTTTATTTGCCTTGGGTAAATTGAAAATTGATCTAGATTTTTGATTGTTTTCCCTAAAAATTTAAGATAGATCAATTCTTTTAAACTTGAGTGCTTAGGGTTTAGTTTTTCGTAGCTCCATTATACACACTTGTCAGAACTTAGAATTTTCATCTTACTCAACATTAAATGTGTGATAATGGATCTGAAATCTAAATGCAAATCTGAAATTTTGTGGTAATGTCCAAATGTTCTGGTTCATATATCTTCTAAGTGGTATTAATTAATGCATGGAGTTTGAAATGAATTTACGAAGGCATCGGTCAAATTTTGGTCTTGATCCATCAAAATTTCTGGGTTGATTTCTCTTATCATATTCAATAATATCTAACTAAATCACACAAAACAAAATCGGGTGAGTCTTGTGGATGCATATTGAATTCCAATGATTCTTCATTCCAACATTTATTTCATACTGTCTTGGAAGACACATTCAAGGTGAAATGATTTCCTGTGGCATTGGTTAGGTATTGAATTCTCTAAAATCTTTTGGGACATCAAATTGCTGGGAGTAACTCTGATTAGTTAATGATGGTGTTACATAAAGAGGAAAAATTTGTGGGTATTTTCTTGTTGGTGTAAATTTAAGATGTCCCACATTGAAGCACTTGACTGAACAGTTGGTAATGATGCGACCCTGATGAAATACAACCGCACTGAAAATGATGATGTTGGGGGGCACAATACACAACATATATCTGTGGTCATGCTTAGTTTCTCGGTTTTGGTCTTGGGATTTTATTTACTGTTTGCATGCAAGTGTGGAATAATCATTTCATCAATTTTCGCTTATGGTATGGGGGACTTCAAGGTTCATAAACATTGAAATTTGTATATTTGTTGACAAATTTGAAGTGATTTTGGCACTATTTGGAATATTTTCTGGTGTTTATTTGGTGTTGGAACAAACTCACAAAATGTCATTAAAATTCTAGAATAAATCACCTTTTGGGATAGCTTATTTAGTTGTACATTCGTGTATGTGTATGGATTCCTTATTTTGAAGCAATGTTAATATGTACCAAGTTTTACCACTCAAGTATCCTGCTTTTCTCGTTATATATATATATCTTAACAATTCACCTTTTGAAGAAAATTGGAATCCCAATACATGATTATGCTAATTTCATGAAGATTTTTCCCAGCTTACTTTAAATGGTTCATTACATGGTTAGTAGGCTATATTAAAATTCTGCTAAAATATGATCAAATTTGGCATTATGCAACTCTCAAGCATTTATTTTTGTTTCAATGAGTTCATATTGATGTGCATTGACATTCACGGTCATATCATATAAGCATCAAATATTTGTTGGTTGTTGCCGACTGTTGGGGTATAAACATTGTCCTTGGGAAAGTTCCGTGTTACTAAAACTTTTAGGTTTTGCACCCCAACGTAAGGAATGGAAAAAGGCTATGGTTGATGAATACAATTCAATTATTGGAAATGGCACTTGGAAACTTATATGTTTTCCTCCATATGTGAAACCCATTGGATGCAAATGGGTTGATAGATTTAAAGTACAAGTTAGATAGAATGATTGATAAATACAAAGCAAGAGTAGTAGCTAAGGGTTTTGCTTGGAAACAAGGAATTAATTATGAAGAAACTTTTGCATCTACAACAAAATACTATAAGGATGGCCATTGCTTCAATAGCTCAAAATGGATGTTAAAAGTTCCTTCTTCAATGGTGGGTTGCAGGAAGAAGTCTATACAACTGAGTTTTTGAACTTGAAGGACAAGAACATAAAGTTTGCAAATTGATTAAATCATCATATGATTTAAAGCAAACTCCTAAATCTTGGTATGAAAGATAGATAAATGCATTTGCAAATTGGGTTTTCAATAAGTGAATCTGATGATAATTTGTATGTGTTTATAGCATAAAAATGGTCGTGGGAATAATGTATGTTGATGACTTGATTATCACTGGGAATAATGATGATCATATTACACAAGTTAAGCAAGAACTGTAGGCTGGTTTTAAAATGTTTGATTTGGGATTACTTCACTAATATGTTGGAGTTAAAGTATTGTAGAAATCTAATAACTTTTTTATTAGTCAATGCAAGTGTGCATCTTAACTATTGAAGGAATTTGAAGATTGCAAATCTGTTCTTACCTTGATGGAGAAAAATTCAGAACTTTAAAAATGGGAAGAAGAGGATTTGGTAAACAGTGCTAGCTATAGATAGTTGATTGACAACTTGATTTATCTGACAACAATTCACATCATTAGAAATTGCAACTAGGTTCACTCTTCATAATTGCATGAACAATTCATTGCGAAAATTTCTGAATCGAACAAGTCAGAAATCCTACTGCAAAAAACTGATTTACATCACCTACTTGTATTCTTCATTTAACAAGTTATTTTCAGAAATGCTCAAGAAATATTAATGTAAATACACTGCAGCCTACACCACTATACAGATCAAGTACCGAAAAATAAATGAGATAATCATGCAAAGGACACACTTATTTTTGGACTAAACGTCCCCAGAAAAACCCAATGTGGGAAAAATGGTGTAGCAACTCTGAGGGTTTTCTATTATTAAGTAGAAGTTCTGAATACAAATGCTAGTTGCTCTCTTGGCAAATCAGTGACAGAGAAATACAATGGCGAAGAACTTGGGTGAGTTTTACCTCACTTCACTCGGCAGAATCCGGCTGATCTGGCAGCAAAACTGGCTAGCCCCGGCTACAACTGCGCTGCCCCTTCGTAGTAACTGTGTGGGCCTGCGTGGAGCTCTCTGAGGCTCTCCGTCAACACTTCTGCCTATTGCGTCAGCTTTTTCGGTTGTTCCAACAAATTCCGGTAGCTCCTCGGCTTTTTGCATGGAAGGCAACTCTTCCTTTGCGTTGGCCCTCCTAGCTTTGCGTCTAGGTTGCGTGGGCCCAGAATGGCCTAGCGTTAGCTCTTCCGGCTACTGCGCTGCCTCCACAAGTTTCTCTCTGCCTCTTTGTCTGTGTTCCCGAACTATCACTGCCCCTCAGTTGCAAAATCTCCCCAATCTATTTCCTCCTGAGAACTTCTCACCTCAGAAAATCGATTTCCTTAATCTCTTTGTGTGTCTTCTCCAACTTACCCCAAGCCTCCATTTATACTTTTCTTGTTGAGAAATCAACGACCGAGATTAAGTTTCTAAACAACGACTAAGATTAAATTAGACTTGATCCTTGTCTCTAGAAGCTTCTCATCCATATTTTCATTAATACCCATTAATATTTTAATTTTCCTAAATTTAGACTTAGGAATCCCATTAAAATTATTAATTATTTTAATAAAATACAATCTGGGTGCAATTTCAACAAACGATTTTTGGGTCTTGGAGATCTCATGTCTTCTAGCCCCTCCACAAAATTTCGGAGCTAGAGCACATTCGATGCTACCCAAAAATCAACATTCCTTCTTAGCGAGAAATGTGTTCTAACAATATTTCCCAGTGGAAGTATCACACTGATCCACGACATCAGTACTCTGCACTGCTGATGCTCAACCTGTTGCCCCTTATCCACTACGCTGCTGCAATCTGTACTGTTGCCCATGACACTACCACTGCTACATCTGTACTGCAGCTCCCTCTCAATATGCTGCATCATGCTGCCCATAGCATTGCCACTGCTAACTGCTACACTGCAACTCAGTTGCTAAGAAGTAAGCAACTGAAAAGCCACCCAAAAGCTGACATGTTGGTCAGTTTGGATGCCCTGTGATGCTAAAGCTATCTCTGTTGCTAATCTGTGCTAACCCACTGATGTTATTGCGCTGCTGTTGTATCTTCTTTGTGCCTCCCGCACTGTTGCAACACTCCACTGCACTGCTTCAGACTTTGGCACTCTAGCTCTGCCACTGTTGCTCCATCATTCCTTGCACCAACTGACTCCTGTCATTACACTATTGTCATTAAGGGCTCCCGTAGTCGTTTGTGATCCAAGAGTTTGGGCACCTCAAAGATTCTGCCCTATTATGTAGTCCTCCTGTGTACAACTCAATATCGCCCTGCCTCTTCTCTAGAGGTGCATGAGCACTCATGGCGCAATCATCATCATCGCCCTCTTTGTCAGCTTGAGCTGGAGCAGCGTTTGAGTCAAACTTCTCTTCTTTGCCCTTCTTCCGAGGGCACTGCGTGGCGAAATGACCCATTTCTCCACATCTGAAGCATTTGACTTTGGATATGTCCTTTTTCTTTCTTTTTTGTTTCCCTTGCGATCCCATTGGTGCGAGAGCTGCATCCTCCTCTTCCTCCCTCTTGACTCTGATCCCTTCGCTGCTTCTTCCCGCCTTGGTCAACCGTCTGATCTCTTCCTGTCGAAGTGCTGCCCACATCTTCTCCCAACTGGGAAGAGAAACCCTGCCCAAGATGCTTTGGACTAAGGTTTCCCAATCTTCAGTGACTGCATTCAGGGCAATCCTGCCCATAAATTCAGGATCTGGTGTAGCCCCTACGGAAGTTAGCTAGTCACGGATCCCTTGCAATCTGAGAAGGAAAGGATCAATTTCTTCTCCCTTCTGCATCTGAAACTGCCTCAGCTGACTCTCAAGCAACATCTTCCGTTGAACGTAAGTTCCCTCGTACAATGTGGTCAAGGCCTCCCACATTTCCCTTATTGTGTCTTTCTCAACAATATGTGGTATCACATGATTTTGACCCCATCCAAGATCATGCACTTTGCTTAAGCCTGAGCCTCCTCATACTTTTTGAGAGGATCAACATCAACTGGAACAAAAACCGTCTTCAAGGCATAATCCTTGATGCAATTTTTATCCAAAACTGCCGGGATCCTTGTTGGAAATATTGAGAGGTGCGGTGAATTAGTATTCCTTTGCAATTAGCACTTTTAAATATTTTCAGAGCATTAGTTAATCTTCAATTATTGTTAATGTTTATGCAGTATTAACAATAAATAAAAGAACACAGTAGGCACAAGAATTTTAGGTGGAAAACCCCCTCCGGGTCAAAAACCATCGAACGCTTTTCTAATAGATTCTTTAATTATCAGCCCCAACTGAAATGAAAGAAACAACTTCCTAGAATTCTAGAAAATCATTCTTTTCCAGCTCCCACTAGAAGGACGCCCCAATGCCCTAGTTTCTTCAGTAATCAATTGAATGGATGCCCCAACATCCTAGACCAACCTACCACCCAGAAGTGTTCACAGGCTCCAACATGTAGGCGACTTCATGCACACCAACCTAGCACCTCCCTGCCACCCTATAATGACTGAAATGAGACAAGAGTGTGGATTCCCGTACCAGAGACAACGATCCACGATACAATATGATTTACAATGATTTTGACCGAACACCCAATCACACTATGACCTGCAGCCCTCCATGACATCATCCCAACAGAGACTCCTATACCTCCCAATAATGCCTTTTCGACTCTAGGCAAAATGACTCTTTTACAATCTTTACAATGATGACTCTTTTACAACTTTACAATGATGAATATTTTACAAATGACTCTTGGCCTTGATACTTCTTCACAATATGCAGATGGCTGTCATGTCTTCAAAGGATGTCGCGCTGCAATGCTTCCTTTGATGTGATACTTCCGCTCTTGAATTCTTGCTTGAATTTGTACTTGAATCTTCTTCTACCTGCATGCAAAATTCGCCAGGCGAAACGAATCCCAAAACAAAACAAAATACCCTTCAACTTACCTCTGCCTGGAAAACACATGTAAGTGCATAATAATGAATAAATACAAATTAAAATTACGATGCGTACCTGAAGTGTGCTCATCACTTTTGTTGTTGACTTGTTGCAGTAGTAGACAAAGACTCCCAATCTTGATATAGGCTTGGACTCTATGCAAGACTATATCCCAAATTGACCTAAAGATAATATACAATAAAAACTGATGACAAACCCTAGACTTGTGATGGACCAAGTTCTAATTACAACAACAGAGACCATTCTATCAACCATGACAAGACAAGTAACATGAACTTACAACATCATATAGATTTAGCAAACTTGGTGTAGCATTAAGAATATGTAGCATAAAATGTGTAGTATCAAGAATAGGACATCTGAAAAACTAATTGTAACATATAGAGACATAGAGATATAACCGAGACCCTGTATATACTTATATTGTCCTGCAAAAACATATGTCAGAGATGATACTCATATTTCAAATGTAAACACTAATCATACATACCTTGCTGTAGGAGACTTACCCTTGACTGTTGATGTGTGGTCCTTACTGCAATGATCCTTGAATGCATGTTTTTTCTTGCCTTCTTGGAGCTCGATATTGAATCTGTTGTATCTATGTAATTTCAGATATCCAGTGTTTGAAATTTCGTCCTATGGTAGCCCTCTAAGTCCTCTTTCCAACCCCACAGGTTTGATCAAGATTGGATTCTTCAAGAAAGAGTTATGCCCAATCTCCCACGATGAAACTAGGGTGATGACCATGGATTGGGGTAGAGCTCATGCATTGGTTTTTGCCCACGTGCTAATTATTTTGTCCCAACCATATTTTGCATTTTGTGGTACAATTTCCTGTTAAATGTGGCCAATTATGCTTTTTCTTTTTATTTTACTTGCTTCAACCTCCGGGGCATTATTCCAGGCCTGACCCAAGGTGGGGGCAAGGGGATAGAGAGGCTGGCCCTATGTGGACACATAATGGAAATGTGGACCCAGGTGGGAGAAATGGTGGATGGGGGTATAGTGAGTGGAAAGGGAGTAATATATGCAGAGAAAGGAGTGGGACCATGCACCCAAAGTCGGGGTTTCCCAAGTTGTACCACCCTAGAACGAAATGGTTAATAAAAAAGATCCCACGAGACTAAGATCCAAGGGTAACATCCAAAAGAGATCAAGGGGACAAGAGCACAAACTAAGCCCATCCTTTTCACCAAATCCCCCCATCAATCCATACCCAGAAGAATCCATGATAAGTAAACCCAATACTCAATTACCAAATGACAAGATATACCTTCAGATTCGGGAGGCCCACCTTCAAACATATGATCAATATAGGTGGGTGAGGGACCACATGGCTAGCTCAGGTGGTAGAGAAATGGCACAACGAGCTAGTAGGAGGCTGCAAGGGGTTGTTGGCTGCCGGCTGAGGTTCATCATGGAGAAACAGTTTTCCTAGCGATATCACCCATGAAGTGGTGGGTAACATCTAGCTCCAACTGGGACGTGATCTCTCGAAGAAGTGGATGAGGTTGCTTAAACGAGAGGTCACGAGAACTCCAACAATCTCTTGGTCACCGTAGACCTATTATCTGCACATGTCAAAGCTCAAAGCCATGGGGAAGCATGTTTTTCACGGTGTCTTATGATCACCCATGTTGAATGTTAGCCCATAAATCAACAAGAAATAAAATATGCATTTTTTTTCTAAACTTAAATGCAAACTAATCTATCATGAGAAACGTCATATGCGGTTAGTTCTAATGCAAAAAATCAACATGCAATGCATCCTACCCTAACATGCATGTGATAATGCTAATGCTACGTGTAATCATAATGCCAGTTCAACCAACATATCATCACATCAACATACATATGCGTGCCAGTATGATTACTCATGTAGCAACCCCAAATCGAATGTGGAGATAGTCATATGGTGGATGAGGCGGGAAAATATGATCTCCATTCGAGGTAGAGGGAGGTCTTAGGAGAAATAAAACTGGTCATTCTAGAGGTCTAGGGCTCCCCTTCTAGGTACAAAATGGAGGAATGAATGATTACTCTCCAGAACTCCTCATCACAATCACTGCTTGTGATATCATGCTTTGAGGATGTCACATGGTTGGGATGAGAGGGAAAGAAGGGTGAGACAAAGAAGGAACGCAACAAATAGGTCTCTCAATGTGATGGTCACAACGAGGAGGGAAGGTCGCAGAGTGATCATAATCTTGAGGATGGGTCAAAGGGGATAAAGTATATTCAATGAAGGGTTCCTCCTTGACACCATATTCAGAAAGGGGAAAAGGGGCATTGTGATTGGAGGTCATATCAAAAGAGACGAGGGTATTACTTGAGGGAGACTCAAGGTGGTGAGCAACTGGGAAATGCACAGGGGAGGGAGAAGTATCATATTCAACGGGATTTCCCTCCCTACACTTTAAAGGCTCAACATATTTGAATACATATTCATAAGGTGGGTAGGTGGGAGCCTCATTTCTTTCCTCATTATAAGCATCAAAGATTGGGATTTCGTATAAGGAGAATCAATCACTTCCAACTGTCCTTCATGCAAAGGAAAATAATAATTCTCCTTCCCAAAAGCATCAATGGATATTTCATCGCAAGTAATGTGTAGGATAAAGGAAAAACCAATCTCAATCTCATCTTCCTTGTCAGTATCATAGATGGGAGCACAATCAAATTGGGGCCCAACAATCTCCCACTTCTCCTTTTCAATGTGGAAATAATCTCTAATGTCATTCTCCAAGGAGCTCGCGGGAACCCCTTCCTCAAGGTTTTCAATGTTGATTTTTGGGTAGGTCAGATGTGCTCTAGCTCCAAAATTTTGTGGAGGGGCTAGAACACATGAGATCTCCAAGACCTGGAAATCGTCTGGTGAAATTCCACCCGGATTGTATTTTATTAAAATAATTAATATTTTTAATGGGGTTCCTAAGTCTAAACTTAGGAAAATAAAAATATTAATAGGTAGTAATGAAAATATGGGTGAGAAGCTTCTAAAAGACGAGGATCAAGTCTAATTTAATCTTAGTTGTTCATGAGAGACTTAATCTCGACCATTGATTCATCAATAGGAAAAGTATAAGAGGAGGCTTGAGGGTCAGTTGGGGATACACTAGGTGAGCATATTGATTAGTCAGTTCGATTTTCTGGGGCACGGTTTGCTGAGAGAATCGAACCAGTGATTTGTTGCAGTGAGGGGCAGAAGCAGAGATTTGGATCAGAAAGTAAGTTTCGAGCCAAAGAGTACGTGGTAGAGAGGCAACTTGAGTGACAGGAAGACAACGTCGAGGCCTATGCAACCCAGGAGGGGTTCACGTAGAGCTGACGCAGTGCAGGAGGGGCTCACACAGTGGCAGTGAAGAGTGTCGTCTATAGTCCGAGATTTTGCTGGAAAGCGAAGTTCTGAGCCGGGAGGGCTGAACGATAGTGTTCATCGAGTAGATCGATCCAACAGTTGGGGTGATGCAGTTCTCTAGAGGCAGGACGCAGGCCTACGCAGTGATTGTGTAGGGATTGCACAGTATTCGCTGGGAGGGTGCCAGATCGCTCATTGGATCAGCCAGGGCTTGGGGACGAGGTAAACCCTCGTATGTCTTTCTTGTTGCCGTGATTTCTTTGTAAGGTTTGCCGGTGTGAGAGGCAACCTGTTGTACTCAGATTCTGTTTGCTTAATAATATAAAACCCTCTATCTACTGCACCAGTTTTCTCGCATTGGGTTTTTTTGGGGACGTGTTGTCCAAAAATAACGGTGTCCCTTGTGTGTGTCTCATTTATTGTTTCAATTTATGATTTGTATATCAATATAGTTTGCAGTAGTGTTTACATCAATGTTTATGTAATTAAATAACTTGTTGAATGAAATAACAAGTAGGAGATGTTAAACCAGTGACTGTAGTAAGATTTCTGATTTGTAGATTCAGAAATTTTCACATTGAAAAGGAGAGTCATCAAGAGTGATACCCTTGAGAAAGGTAAGGTCAACCTCGACCTTACTTTCATTGCCCTCAAGACATGCTTTCAAAATCATCCTTCTCTTCCTGCAGCCCCAACAAGGACTCATCTTCTTGCTCATCACCAAGGTCTTTAAGGTCATCTTCATCTTGGTTGGTTGACAAGCGGGACCTCTCTTCTTCTCTCTTCTCTTGAAGAACAATGGTTAAGGTATTTGTTACCTCATTTTGATAGTATGCTTCTAGGAGGAGAGCATTAGTAGGGTTCTATTATATTCACATTTCATCTTAAGAAGGTTCACCTCTTCATCATATAAATGGGAGAATAATTCATTAGAATTACATTCCTTTACTAACCCCCTGCATGACCCACTATATTAATCCATTCTTTCTTGTTTGATTTGGAGACTTTCAAGATCTAACTCTTCGTCATCCTCAGAGGAGATGCCTTTCACTTCACTGCTATTTGCACCCAATTCCATAACTGGTATTTGCTCATCATCCTCTTTTTCTAGGTCATCTTGGTCATCCAAATCCTCATCTAGTAATGAACCATACTTTTCCTTGATCTTGTGAGACAAGGAATTAAATGCACCAGTATGATAGGCAAGCTCCAAGAAGAGATAATCTGTGGCCCTTCTTCATACTCCTTTATGCTGTCGAGGTCTGACCTGCTCTTGTTATAAAATCTGAGTATGAAGTCCTCGTTCTTGTGCTCTATCAGATGATCACAAAGTTTAGACCACGAATCCAATCTTTTCCATAGGTCTTGTTCTTCTTCTGGACTAATGTCGTGGATACTTTCTTTAACCATTTTTCATGATCTTGCAAATAATGTGAAAATGGAGTCGCTAAGGTGAATTAAAATGCCTTCACAGATGCCCGCTTCACCCAACAAGCATTGACTTTGAAGTTCAATGGGG
The DNA here is from genome assembly GCA_000404065.3 of Pinus taeda. NCBI lineage: Eukaryota > Viridiplantae > Streptophyta > Pinopsida > Pinales > Pinaceae > Pinus > Pinus taeda. The sequence continues at coordinate 389,134 of APFE030266255.1, read as the reverse complement.
AACTAGGACTTCGTTCCTCCAATGGATTCGCTAAATGATATATTAGTAATGTCGTATGGGGAACAAAACACACGTTTCTGTCCCCGAGAATGACACCAGAAATGTTACCACTCAAACCAGCAGGGGACCTAAAAGGGGTTCCTAAGAGGGCAACTGCTAGGTTAAGGGCAACCGTGGGGGCTTAGCCCACTATCACCACAGCTAAGTCTCCTTGCTCTTTATGGACTTTCACAGATGGGAGGGGTCTCGGTAGTGTAGGGATCACTTGTGAAGTATATGTCAACGAATAGGTGGAAGGTGACCCTAGAAAGCCCTTTCCCGAGGATGGAGTGAAGAATAGAACTTGCTTGCTCTTTAAGCAAGGGACTTGGTCTTCCAAGGGTGAGGGGTGAAGATTGGAGGGTTGAGAGAGAAGGAATGGACTTACGGACGGGGTTCTCAATCCCTATAATCCTTGGGAAACTTGGATTCCCAAATGGTCCTTGACAAATACTCTTTATTGAGAAGTGGGATGACACAGGGCCAAGTGGACCTAGCCTAGGTTCGGGGATGGAATGCAACAACCAATGATGTTCTTATCCTAGACAAGGTGAAGGGAAAGGACCAAACATGAATGTTTACTTCAAAAGGTTGAATTGATCCTGTTGAGGTCTAGCCTTGGGGATGCCTAGGCAAAATTCGATCCTAGAGATAGGGCTTGGGATTTTTGGAGATTCCACCATTGGAATTGCCTCAAATTTGGAGGAGATGGAGGGGACCCACCAACGCAGTAGCCTATAGAAGATTGAAGTTTTTCCTTGGGTCAATTCCCGGGAAATTGATGTCCTAGGTGAACTTTGAGGGCTAGACCTGGGAAAAAGTGACAAAAGGTGAAAAAGGTGAAGGGGATTGCCACACTCTTTTAGGTATCAGTGCCTAATTCACTTGGCGATATGGAGTCAAGGATGATGATAAGTAAGAACTTGGTTTCTTGATCAAGGAGGCCCAAAAAGTCAGCTTCATACAATGTTGAGAAAAATAGAAGAAAAGTGACCTTCAAGCATTTATAGTTCAAAGCAAACGATGCAAGCTTATCGAGACAAATAGTCTCTAGGACATTTCATTCATATAACATTGGCCCATACATTAAATTAGCTAAAACTTGCTCATTTCCACATTTCGATTATGTAGCAACTAGCCCTAATTTTAGCAGTATGCAACGACAATAACATCAAAATTCACTTACAACGTTATAGACTATATCCAACCAGCATTGCGTTCACAAGACAAAGCTACAAGACAAGATAAATAGCCCAAATCCATAAGTCAAAATTCATCCATCTTCATAAAATATCATCCAAGGAAAAAATGCGAAGTTCTCTATGATTATAGAGATCCCAAGTCAAGTGATGATCCAAATGAATGTATTTAACATCAATATATAGCCTCCTAAGGAGTTCGAATTAGCCTTTGGGCTTACGTTAGCTCCTAATGATAAAATAATGTGCAAATAAAACCCCTATTGGTGACAAGCCCACCAAACTAGCTCACAAGTGTAAAAATAAGCCGCACAAGGGGCCATATAATAATATGTACATGTTGTGGGGCCCTCCAAAGGCCTCATAATATCCTGAATTGCCATATTGAGGAATAAATTCCTCGAAATATGATGGACAAGGGGGTGGCCCCTTGTTCTCCAAGTAGTAGACCTGTGGTGCTCCTAGTGGGTTTGAGGGCACATAAATGACCCCATGGGTCTCCATATGAATCAAAGATGCCTATGGATCCTTTGCAAGGGTCCAAGTGGTGGAATGAATGCTTCCATGACATCGTACAAGTCTTGGGACACCTGCCAATGTACCAAGCATATCATCATCATACCAAAAGTGGATTGCTAGTAGTCTCTGAGACCCTACATGTGCCAATGTAGACCTCTAGGGGTTAGGATCCCATATAGGGAGACCAAACCACCCGCAACAAGGTCGACAGAGGGCCCCCTCCTCTCTGCCGGGATCAAATCCCCCGGTTCCATAATGCACCCACCTTCCTCAAGATCGAGTAGCTATAGTTCGCCCAACATCTTTGTTAGTTTAAGAAGCAGCCCCACCGCTCTGGTCTAGCCTGAGGTTCATAAAGCAGCTTCCTTCGTCGAGTCCTTTCTCCCAGCTTCTTTGTTAGGTTATTTCTTGTCAAGCCTTGGGTTCAACTAAATGAAAAACATTGTAATCCTGCATAAGATCTAATGCGTCCCATAGGCTTCGAGTACAATTAGTCATTAAATAATCTAGTACAAGAGCTTTTAAATCATGGATAACAAAGTGGGCACTTCATAATGGCATGCCCTTTCGTAGTGGGCTTTGGCATGTGCTAGTGTCTCGAAGCTCCAAAGGAGGTTAGGCAAGTACGTTATTAGGTGGTTTCAACCTTTAAAGGGGATAGTATGTCCAAGGTACATCCTTCTAATGGGGGTGGCAAGTGACAAATAAGTGGAATGGAATAGGGAAAGAGAGTGGCAATACTTTGCCACATAGTGGGGCATAGGGGGAGCCCACACCTAGGTGTATAATATGTAGGAAGGAGCAATCGTGGTACATGAAGTGTCCTGGCCTTGATTTTTCCACCCTTCTTTATATGCCTTTTTCCTTTTATGAATTTTCTTTAGTTAACTGCTCGGTGCTCAAAGGGCAAGAGCATGATGTGTAAGATATAGTAGTGATTACCCCATTTAAGGTAGGGCGATTCATTTCCCTTCAAGGGCTGGGACAATCATGGGTTCCTGAATGATAAAGGAAGCTCATCTGGGGCCTATGTAATTAGGGTGATGACCATGGATTAGGGAGAGCTCATGTATTGGCTTTGGCCCACGTGCTAATTATTTTGTCGTGGCCATCTTTTTCATTTTGTGATACAATTTCTTGTTAAATGTGGCCAATTATGGTTTTTCTTTTTTCTTTTCGCTGCTTCAACCTCTGGGGCATCATTTTAGGCCTGACCCAAGGTAGGGGCAAGGGGATAGGGAGGCTGGCCCTATGTGGACCTAGGTGGGAGAAATGGTGAATGGGGTTATAGTGAGTGGAAAGGGAGTAATATATGTGGATAAAGAAGTGGGACCACGCACCCAAAGTCGGGGTTTCCGAATTAGTACCACCCTAGAACCAAATGGTCAATAAAGGAGATCCCACAGGACTAAGATCCAAGGGTAACATCCAAAAGAGATCAAGGGGACAAGAGCGCAAATTAAGCCCACCTTTTTTGCCAAATCCCCCCATCAAACGATACCCAAAAGAATCCATGATAAGTAAACCCAATACTCAATTACCAAATGACAAGACATACCTTCAGATTCGGGAGGCCCACCTTCAAACATACAATCAATACAGGTGGGTGAGGAACCACATGTCTGGCTCAGGTGGCAGAGAAATGACACAACGAGCTAGTAGGAGGAAACTCGAGATGGATTTCACAGGGACGGATGGCAAGCTGGTAGCTCTTCGGGGCATGCATTTGTACCCTCCACAGTCAGTTTCAACGCATAGGATGGAGGCTAACTTGAGGCATGGAGGCATAGCATGGGCAGTGATGCTGAGAATTTCGGAGGTTGGGGGACAACCCAAGCCACCTCACCCAGTCATACAGAGCATCTTGGATAGATAGTGTTTGGGGACATACCACCAGGGCAACCACCTGACAGGGGATTTGAGCACATCATCGAGTTGTAACATGGGGTGCAGGCAATTATCACCACTCCTTATAGGCATCCCAAGGCCTACAAGGACGAGATCGAGCATGCCATCAAGGAGTTACTGGCGTTGGGGCACATTAGGCCAAGTTCTAGTCACTTCGCTTCATTAGTTGTTCTGGGGAAGAAGAAGGATGGGACTTTGTGCATGTGCATTGATTACAGGGCGCTCAACAAGAAGGATTTGAAGAATCGATACCCCATCTCGCGGATTGATGAACTGATGGATGAGCTCAGAGGAGCCAAGTACTTTTCTAAGATAGATTTGCGCTCTCGGTACCACCAGATCAAGGTGAGGGATCAGGACATCCCCAAGACGACTTTCAGGTGCCACTATGGACATTTTGAGTTACCGGTCATGCCCTTTGGGTTGACCAGCGCACCTGCCACCTTTCAGCCATGCATGAATCTTGTATTTCGTGGGTAGTTGCGGAAGTTTGTGTTGGTGTTCTTCGATATCTTGATTTACAACTAGACGTGGGAGGAGCATTTGCAACACTTGGGGATGGTGTTGCGTATCTTAGAGGAGCAATAGTTTTACGCCAAGCTGTTCAAGTGTGAGTTTGGGCTGACAGAGATGCTCTACTTGGGACATATCATTGGCGCAGATGGAGTTAAAGTGCATGAGGAGAAGATCAGGGCCATCCAGGATCGGCCTGAGCCCGGGAATGTGACTGAGTTGAGGGGATTTATAGGCATATGCACCTACTACAAGAAGTTCGTAAAAGGCTTCTCACAACTAGTGGCTCCCCTAACAGATCTGATGAAGAAGGGGGCTTTACATGGACGAACAAAGCACAGTCGACATTTGATCGACTCAAGGAGGTGATGAGTAGTTGCCTAGTTTTGGCACTTCTGGATTTCACACCACTGTTCACATTGGAGTGCGATGCATCAGCAGATGGGGTTGGCATAGTATTGTCTCAGGATGGACACCCCATTTCTTTTCAGAGTCGAAAATTCCTTTCGCATGAAGAGGTCGTATTCTATTTACAACAAGGAGGTGCTGGCCATCATGCATGCGTTGGCCAAATTTCGACAGTACCTAGTGGGCAACAGATTTCGAGTGAAGACCGACGACAATAGCCTTCGCCATTTTATGGGGCAATAGGGCCTTAGTGACAGGCATCAGAGGTGGGTCAACAAAGTGCAGGCCTACGACTTTGATATTGAGTATGTCAACGGCAAGCACAATGTAGTTGCAGATGCATTATCCAGAAGGCTTGTGGCACTTTCACTCATGAACATTTGCCATGATTGGAAGGCGCAGTTGTTGGTGGAGTATTCCAAGGACCGGCGGGCATGTGAGACTTTGGAGGGTATTCACGCTGATGAGCGCTATAGGGTGATGGCTGAGGTCATTTACTACAAGGGGCTCATATTCTTGGTGCCAAGTTCACGGTTGAAGGAGAGGATTCTCCATGCAGCTCATGACTCACCACTATCGGGGAACCAGGGGTTCCGGAAGACATACATGACAATTAGAGAGCGTTTCACATGGAAGGGCCTCAAGGGGGACGTATTGAGATATGTGTAGGAGTGTGAGGCTTTCCAGAGGAACAAGGGAGAGTTGATCCATCTAGCTGGGTTGTTGCAACCACTTCCTATTCTTGAGAGGAAATGGGAGAGTATCTCCATGGACTTTATCACAGGGCTCCCTATGGTGCAGGGCAGAGATTGTATTTATGTGGTGGTGCATCAGTTGACCAAATATGCCCACTTTTTCGCTATTCCGACATGGTATTCAACGTCACAGGTGGTCGAGTTGTTCTTCAGGGACGTCTTTCACTTGCATGGACTTCCTAAGACCATAGTCAGTGACAGAGACAGTCGGTTCATGGGGGCATTTTGAAAGGAGCTTTTCAGATTAGTGGGTACTGAACTCACTTCCAACTCTATTTACCATCTGCAGACCGATGGTCAAACAGAGAGGATCAACAAATGGTTGGAGGGCTACCTACGGAACTGTGATCGGCCAACAGAGAGCATGGATTCGATGGTTACATCTGGGCATGTATTGCGACAACACCAACCATCATATCTCCATTGGTATGTCACCTTTCCGTGCCTTGTATGGTTATGATGCCTTTTCTTTCGTTGACATGGTTTTTGGAGACAGCCGGGACCCAAAGGCCAAAGATTGGATCGAAGAGAGCCAAGATATCCTCAAGGCTCTCAAGGATAACTATTGACAAACCAAAATCAACAAAAAATGTATGCGGATAGGCACAGGATTGAGAGGCAGTTTGAGGAGGAGGACTTGGTTTTTCTAAAGCTACAACTATATTGCCAATTTACATTGAAGCAGAAGGGGCCTGAGAAACTACAACCATGTTTCTATGGGCCGTAGAGGGTGACTAGGAGAGTTGGTGAGGTGGCTTATGAGATGGAGCTCCCACGAGTGAGCAAGATACACAACGTATTTTGTTAGTGGAGCATGGGGGCCACATGCACAAGGAAAAACACACTTGCCAAGGGAGAAATTCCAATAGCCAAGGAAGGGAGGTCGAAGAGCTAGATGGAGGGGCCCACGTGGGAAAAGGAAACTCACTAATTATAAATAGGAGAAGCTCGGCCTCATTTGGGGTCTTTTGTCAATTGAACTCACTCTTGTTGCTCGAGTTGCTTAGTCGGGTCACTTCACTGTTTCGCACTGAGTTTTCCAAGCAGAGAACTCACCCTTTCTTCAGGGGAGTTTGAGTGCCACCCTTGGGAGGTCAAATCATACCAATTTGGAGAGGACCTATAGGGGGGTTCAGAGCTTATCACTCGGTCACTTACCCAGCTAGTGCGTATTCCAGGAGGACGCAGGAAGGGATACACTTGAGTCATTTGAGGGGTTTTCCGTCTGAAAATTCCTAATCTTCAAGGAATCCCTACTGCGGCAAATCTGAATCTACTTCACCTACTTGATTTTAATATACATTATCAAATTATTCTTCTGAATACTGAAGCAAATTACTTTTGCAACCTACACTACTTTAAATTTGATTTACATGAAACAAGGAAACTGAGCAAAGAACAAGATACATAGGACAATTATTTTTGGACAAAATAGTTCCCGGAAAAACCCAATGCGGGAAAACCGGTGCAACAACTCTGAGGGTTTATTATTATGCAGGAGAAAATTCTGAATACAATTCTATGATGCTCAACTAGCAATCCTTTACAGAGAAAATACTAGACAAAAGACTTGGTGAAATGATCTCACCCTGTCACTGGAGAATCAGTGACTGATCCTCATCTCTGGGAGGCTCTGCGTCACCTTCTGATGGCCTCTGCGTCAAATTGCGTCACCTTGGGTAGCTTCTGCATCACCCCTCCTGGGTATTATGCTGCCTATCTACGCTAGATCTTCTATTATCTGAGAATTCGACTTTCTTGCCTCCAGTCTCACATCCTGGCTTCTGGCACCTGAACTTCGAATTCCCTCTGCAGAAACTTGACTTCCCCTCACTAACTACGATGCCTCTGCATCAACACTACGTAGGCCAGCGTCAACCCTCCTTTGGACATCTTCTGTCCTTTCTCTGCCTTGTATTCTCTGGAAAGTCCTTCTCCTAGAATCTCATTGCCCCTCTGCTGCAAGACCTCCCCAATCGATTTTCCTCTTGAGAACCTCTCACCTCAGAAAATTGATTTCTTCAATCTCTCTGTGTGTTTCTAAATGAACCCCAAGCCTCCTTATACTTTTCCTGTTGAGACTTCAACGACTGAGATTAAGTCTTTAATCAATGGCTAAGATTAAAACATGACTTGATCCGCCATCTAGATCATTCTTACCCATATTTTGATTAATACCCATTAATATTTAGTTTCCCTAAGTTTAGACTTAAGAACCCCATTAAAAATATTAATTATTTTAATAAAATACAATCTGGGTGGAATTTCACCAAACGATTTACGGGTTCTTTAGAACTCACGTGCCTTAGCCTCTCCACCAATTTTTAAGGCTAGAGCGCTTCCGATGCTACCAAAAACTAACATTCCAGGTAGAAATGGCTGGGAGAATTTTGGTATAGGAGCTTCAGTGGGATATCAACCCTTTGGAGGAGTTTGGGAGCAGGTGATTGCTGCTTGAAGGCAACACAATTTGGAGCATCCAGGGCCAGCGCATGAGCCTCTCACTCGGCACACGTCGGAGCTTGTGGCATGTGTTTTGGTGCTGGAGTCTGCCGGGAGAAATAAGGAGAATTTTGGGGGAGTGTAACTCAACATTTTAGGAGTGATTTGGAGGGCCTTCTCTGGGAGTTGCAGGCTAGAGCACTTCCGAATTTGGTGGAGGACGTGGTATTTGGGGGCCGAATTTCGGGGGTCAGAACCAAACCAAACCCTTTCTGGGTTTGTTGGGTTATTTGTGAGGAGCTTGAGGTTAATTTTGTAGAATTTTCTGAGCACCGAAGGTCGGGTTTTCAGCATCATCTTTCCAGCAAACAGTGCAGTTTTTTTGGGCAGTGTAGGGCATCATTGGAACAGTTGATTCTATCATCTGGTCTTGTTCTTTTCTCACTTGGGTTTTGTCAAGTTTTCCATTGAGGCAAGCCCAGACGCACTCCTTCCACACTATTGTACTATTGCTCCAATAGCTTAATAAAATAGCTCAGCTGGTTATCATTTCTAGAGTTTACATGGGTGTTCACAGAATGTTCAAAATTTTTGTGTTGTATTTGCTGTTTTTTTTGCATATCACTGTTTTTCCTCATTAGGAACATTACACATTATCCCATATAGATGGTAGAAGCTGATGCAATTATATAGTGGGCGGGAAGAAAATAAAAGATCACTTTGTGTGCTTGAATTATTCATGGTGCGATCCAAAATGTAGTTGGGTGCTTAGCTTAATTGACTTGAAATAATTAAAGGTGAAGTCAAATTAAGTAAATAAGTGCCACAAATTGGAAGTGGCGAGATCAGAATGACTTTCTCGAGAGTTTTAACTGAAGATTAGAAACAATAAACATGACTTTCAGGTTTTTTTAATGATTGTAGCCATCAGTAACCCCATCACAGAATCTTGCTTTTAGTTTACTTTTTGTATGGACTGTGTTTCTACATTGAAGTTCTATTCTTTTGATAAATAGAATATACCATTTTCTCCCAAAATATGAGTTACAAAACATTTGTATTAATTGTTTTTATAGATTAATGCTTTGCTTCTCATGCAATATGAAAATATGGATTAATACATAGTAAGTGGAAAAATAAAAAGAGATGCGTACTGGAAGTTTTTGGTTACACATGAGTTCACAAGAAATAACCTCTGTAGTCATGCTTATTTGATTTTGGAGTCATGCTTATTTGATTTTTGAGAATGGTGGTGCATGTTTGCAGCAACTGTTCTATCAATATTTTGGGATGTGATAAGGTTTAGATTTATTGATACAGCTTTTCTCGTAATAACATTGTCCTAGTCTTTTGTTTTAAATATTCTGAATTGCTAATTTCATCTCTTTCATGAAATGGGTAGTAGGAACTAGTACAGAGGGAACAAGAAGGTCAGTTGGATGAAGGTTTTCTTTCAGAAGTCAATGCACAATTACGACAAGTGAGTTGCTCATAACATTCTAAGAGTATATAATATTTTCTAATTGCTGTTTGTTTAGTTAATATAGCACTTTCCTATAGAAAAATAAGCTGCAATGAAATTTTGATCTTTTGGTCAAGATGAATTTTATAATGGCAGAAAATACTACCAAAGTTTGAACATTGCCTTGTCATTCCTTTATCTGAGTTTGAATAGTAATTCCTCAAATTTCAGTTCTCACTGTCCTCAATATGAGCTGTTCCTTGGCAAGCTATTTATTATTTTTTTATGTGTTCCTTGACCTATGGTAAAGACCCCATTGTAAAGAACCCATGATACGGGGATTACTTGGGATTCAAGTTAAACTCGTAGTTCATTTCCAAGACTAGAATTAAGAATGGTTCCACAAAATCTGAAAAATGTCGGTAAATTTTAAAAATAAAAAATTATTCATTTTTTTTTAATTAACAATATTATTTTTTAAATATTGAATGAAACAGCAATATCAAGCAAACATGTTGCTACATAAATATGTTGTATATTATGTCACTTCACACATCCATATCGAAATCCAATAACTGTACTGAATTTTAACAAGCCGATACAAAATTCCATTATATATATATATATATAGTGATTAATCATCATGTGTCATCTAGATTCTAGAATGATAAATATACTGATGGCTCCATTAGTGGTGATGAAAACACTAGATTTCCCCTCATCAACTGGATGAAAGATGGTGACAAAGCCCTCTGCTCTTGATCCCCTGCCTCTGTCTTGCAAAATGTGTTTTGAAAAACAAAACAGTTAGGTTTCAAAGGGTCGTTGGCGTGGACAGGGTGATATTTTCAGTCAGTCTACTATATTATAAAAAAAGATATAAAAGATATTGTGATTTTTTAAGGTTATATTATCGGTCCCTTTGAAAACTAGTGCTATATCGCAATATTGGTAACACTGAACCTCATCAGTCCAAAACAATGGCATACGAATATCCTGTTGCTAGATACAGAGTCATATGGTTTGTGTTTGAATTTGACGCTAACAAAGTTCCTAAATATTTAATCTTAAAAAAAAATACATCAAATTCAACATTAAATTTGAATATATAGAATAATAATTGCACCGAGAGGCGCTTTACAGCCCCGTATGGGGTAGATCTAGGTATACCTCACATAAAAACATAAACATGTAAACGACGTAAACATAAACGTAAATGTAAACAACCCAATATGGGGATAGATCTCACATAAAAACGTAAACATGTAAATGTAAACGATCTAATGTCGGCCCTATTTAAAAATCAATCTAATTATTAGTATGTATAAACACAATATAAATTTAAGTATGGGGGTAGATCTCACATAAAAATGTAAACATGTAAATGTAAATGTAAACGATCTAATGTCGGCCTTATTTAAAAATCAATCTAATTATTAGTTTGTATAACACACTATAAGTTTAAAATATAAAGAGGTTTACGAACATTAAAAAAAGATGTATGGTAAATAAATAAAAATATAAATAAACTAGAGGTAGGGTAAATAAATAAAACCTTTTTTTTATATTTACTCCGGAGGTATGGTAAATAAATATAAATATAAATAAACTAGAGGTATGGTAAATAAATAAAACCTTCTTTTATATTTATTCCGTAAACCTCTTTATATTTAAAGAAAACTCAAAAAATATGTTTTATTTAGGTGAAACCTATGGGCCAAATACCATGGGACAAATAATTATTAATACCATGGGCCAAATACAATATTATAAAAGAGGTATGGTAAATAAATAAATATAAAAGAGGTATAAAGAGATTGTAAATAAATAAAAATATATCAAATAGGATTAGAAATCAACATCTAATTATATACCAAGCCTATGGGCCAAATACCATGGTAAATAAAATAGATATGATAAATAAATAAAAATATAAATAAACCAGAGGCATGGTGAATAAATAAAGCCTCTTTTTATATTTATTCCATAAACCTCTTTATACTTACTAACATTCAAAAAATATGTTTTATTTAGGTGACACCTATCAGCGAAATACCATGGGCCAAATTATTATTAATACCATATTATAATATTATTAAATTTAATAACTTTGGATCAATACAATATTAAATTTGTTATTTTATAATATATATTAATATATCATGATATATATTAACTCTACATATATATATGGGAGGGAAGAGTGATAGAGGTGGAGAGATAGGGGGGTGACAAGGGAGAGATGGAGATAAAATTAAGGATAGGGGAGAGGAGGAATGAAGAGAGAGAGAGGGAGATGAGTGAGAGATGAAGAGAAGGGTAAGAGAAGGAGAGGGAGACACAAAGATGGAGGGGGGGAGAGAGAAGGAGAGAGGGAGGGAGATAGTGAGAGGATTGGAGGGAGGAGAGAGAGGAAGAGATGGGGGAAGAGAGAGGAAAGTAGGAGAGAAAGGGAGAGAGAGGAATTCAAGAGAGGAGGAGAGAGGGAGGGAAGAAGAAAGACATAGAGAGTGAGAAGTGGAGAGAGAGGGAGTGACAAGGGAGAGATGGAGAGAGAGAGTATATGTTTAGGGGTGAGATAAAGAGACAAAGAAAGAGAGATAGAGAGAAGGGGGGAGAGAAGGAGAGAGGGAGGGATATAGTAACATAGTTGGAGAGAGAGAGAGAGAGGACTTGAGAGAGAGGAGAGTTGTGGGGGAAGAGAGAGGGTTGGAGGGCAAAGAGAGAGTGATGGGGGAAGAGAGAGGGAGGTAGGAGAGAAAGGGAGAGAGAGGAAGTATGAGAGAGCGGACTTGAGAGAGAGGAGGAGAGAGGGAGGGAAGAAGAAATACATAGAGAATGAGAAGTGGAGAGAGAGAGGGAGTGACAAGGGAGAGATGGAGAGAGAATGTGTATATTTGGGGGTGAGATAAAGAGACAAAGAAGGAGAGATGGAGAGAGAGTGTGTATGTTTGGGGGTGAAATAAAGAGACAAAGAAGGAGAGATGGAGAGAGTGGGGGAGAGAAGGAGAGAAGAGAGAGGGAAGGATATAATAACAGAGTTGGAGGGTGAAGAGAGAGATGATTTGAGAGTGGAAAGAGTGAGGGAAAGAGAGATGGAGTTGGGGGGAGAGAGGGAGGTTAGAATAAAGAAATAAAGAGAGAAAGGTGGAGAGAGAGAGGGAGTGATAAGAAAAATGGAGAGAGAGGGAGAGAGGAGCAACAAGAGGGAAGAGAGATAGAGCGGGGGAGAGGGAGGGAGGGGAAGAAGAGAGAGACGAGAGGGAGGAGAGGAGGAGTAGGGATAGATAGGTAGATTGGAGAAAGAGTGTATGCTTTGGGGGGTGATATAGAGAGACAAAGGGGAAGATAGAGTATAGATGGAAGTGAAGAGAGGGAAGAAGAGAGAGAGGAGAGAGGAGAGAGAGGAAGAGATATTTGATAGATGGTGGAGTGAGAGACCGTGTATGTTTGGGGGTTGGATAGAGAGACAAAAAGAGGATATATAATATTTATATATATATATATATATATAGGGGAGAGAGGGAAGAATATTTATTGCACTACATGCATTGATTTTAGTGTAGATGCTGATTTCTAATGATATTTGATTGCTTGCACTAGATGCATTGATTTCAATGTAGATGATTTCTAATCCTATTTGATTGCTTTCATTAAATGCATTGATTTCAATGTAGATGGTGAATTCTAATCCTATTTGATTGCTTGCACTAGATGCATTGATTTCAATGTAGCTGTTGATTTCTAATAATATTTGATTGCTTGCAGTAGATACATTGATTTCAATGTAGATGATTTCTAATCCTATTTTATTGCTTGCACTAAATTCATTGGTTCAGTGCAGATGGTGATATCTAATCCTATTTGATTGCTTGCACTAGATGCATTGATTTGAGTGTAAATGTTGATTTCTAATTGTATTTGATTGCTTGCATTAGATGCATTGATTTCAGTGTAAATGTTGTTTTCTAATCTTATTTGATTTCTTGCATTAGATGCATTGATGTCAGTGTAGATGTTGATTTCTGATTTTATGTAATTGGATGTATGATGGTACATTAATTTTAAAGTAATTAGATTAATATTGTGCATTGATTTCAGTGTAAGCATAAAAAATTATTGACAATGTACATTGATTTTTGTGTTATAGTAATTCAACCTATTAATATTGGAGAGAAAGAGAGATAAGATATGGTGTTTACTACAATATCTCGAGCTAAAGATTTAAATGGTTTATGATTTAACTTGTCTTTTTCATATAATCAATATGAAAAGACGACAAAAGTAACAAGGGTGACAATAAAAATAGTAGAAGAAAATAGGTTGAGATTAATCACAATGAAGACTATTTGTAATTTACTATATTCTTATTATTCACATTTTCTATCATTCAACACTATTACATTGTCACTTTACATTCAAAATTTTTATTTCATCATTTTTCATCATTAAAGTTATTGACAATATTTATTATCTCAACAAACTAAGGTAATTAAGCCAATCTAAAATTAAAATGGCTAGATTAATCTGAGACATATTTAGCATATTTAAAATGATTATATTAATATTAGATGATTTTACATATTATTGATAAAATCAATCATCTGTTCGTTAGATTTTCTTTGGCCGCACATGACTGAAACCAACCCAGATCCATCTTAACTCCGAATCTATCAAGCATCGAGAGGGATCAAATCTCTTGAGGTGCAAACCTTTCCTCAAGTTTTGCACTTAAAAAAGAGGTTTGCACCTCAAGAGATTTGATCCCTCTTGGCACTTGATAGATCCGGAGTTAAGATGGATCTAGGCTGGTATATAATAAATACCATATAATATTGAATAAAGAATGCTTTATAAAATATCATGAAGTGTATGTTTATATATATGATTTCTCATTAAAATGAATAATATTAATCTCTCAAATAATCTTTCTTGGCTGTTCTAAATTATAACCTAAAATATTCTAAACAATAACCCATAATAATTAATATCTAAATGGTGACGCTAATTGGTAGTTATCTCGTCATCCTATATTACAACCTAGTAGTAGACTATGGTATCTAAATGATAACCATAAATAATAGCAGCCCCAAGGGTTAGCTCAGTTGGTCAAAAGTAGTGCCTCGCCGTTCGGGAGGTCACAGGTGTTGGAAATAATACTAAGAGGGGGGGGTGAATCAGTATTAGCAAATCAGATACTTTTTCATTTTCACACTCAGATTCATATACACGACTTCAGTTAAGGATATCCGCGTATATACGTGACTGTGTTAAAAGCAACTAGCGTACATTCAGTAACCTTTATCATTTAGTTAGTTTATCTTCAGTGAATGCATCAGAACATTATTAACCATATGAACAGTAAACAGAACAGATCATCACACATAAAGAGCACACATGAACACCATGATATACGGTGGAAACCCAATGTGGGTGAAAACCACCTGCTGCAATTTGTTTCTATCTTCCTTTAATAAGAAACTTCTTTTACAA
>APFE030266255.1:354219-369137 GCA_000404065.3 Pinus taeda | reverse complement strand
ATATAGTCTTGCATAGAGTCCAGGCCTATATCAAGAGTGGGAGTCTTTGTCTACTGTTGCAACAAGTCAACAACAAAAGTGACAAGCACACTTCAAGTATGCATTTTAATTATAATTTGTATTTATTCATTATTATGCACTTACATGTGTTTTGCAGGCAGAGGTAAGTTGAAGGGTATTTTCTTTTGTTTTGGGATTGATTTCACCGGCCAAATTTTGCATGCAGGTAGAAGAAGATTCAACTACAACTTCAAGCAAGAATTCAAGAGTATAAGTATCGAATCAAAGGAAGCATTGCAGGGGGACATCCTTTGAAGACATGACAACGATCTGTGTATTGTGAAGAAGTATCAAGGCCGAGAGTCATTTGTAAAAGAGTCATCATTGTAAAGTTGTAAAAGAGTCATTTGTAAAGGAGTCATCATTGTAAAGTTGTAAAAGAGTCATTTGTAAAAGAGTCATCCTTGTAAAGATTGTAAAAGGGTCATTTGTAAAAGAGTCATTTTTCTTAGAGTCAAAGAGGCAGTGTTGGGAGGTATAGGAGTCACTGTTGGGACGATGTCATGGTTGAGTTGCAGGTCATAGACTGATTGGGTATTTGGTTAAGTACATGAAAATTATTGGACATCTTAAAGTATCGTGGATTGTTGTCCTTGGTTTGGGAATCCACAATCTTGTCTCATTTCAGTGATTATAGGGTGGTAGGGAGGTGCTAGGAAGGTGTATGAAGTCGCCTACAGGTTGGGGCCTGTGAACATTTCACGCTGTAGGGTGGTGCTAGGGCGAGTTGTGGCTCACTAGAGTGTTGGGGCATCCATTCAGTTGATTACTGAAGAAACCAGGGCATTGGGGCATCCTTCCAGTGGGAGCTGGAGAAGAATGCTTTTTGAGAATTCTAGGAATTCGTTGCTTTCATTTCAGTTGGGGCTAAAGATTAAAGAATTTATTAGAAAAACGTTTAGTGGTTTTTGACCCAGAGGGGGTTTTCCACCTAAAATTCTTGTGCCTACTTTGTTCTTTTATTTACTGTTATTACTGCATAAACTTTAATAACAATTGAAGATTAACTAATTCCATGAAAAGATTTAAAAGTGCTAATTGCTAAGGAATATTGATTCACCCCCCCTCTCAGTATTTCCTACATGTTCTAGCCACAAAATTTGGTGGAGAGGCTAGAATACATGAGATCTCCAAAACCCAGAAATCGTTTTTGGAAATTCAGCATAGAAGTGTCTCAATTAGATTATTAACCGATTTTAAATATTTCCTAAATCTAAACTTAGGGAATATGGTTAATTAATCAGTATTAATCGAGATAAGGTGAGAATCATCTAGAAACTCACATGGATCAATCGAGAGATGATCCTAGCCATTGATTAAGCTTTAATCCTGGCCATTGGTGCTCCAACAATGGATTATAAGAGGAGATCGATGTGGTGATGGTGAATACACCAGAGCAGATACTCAGTTGCCTAGTTAGTTCGATTTTCTTAGTAGCATTAGCTCAGCAAAGAAGACAAAGCTAGAGGGTGAGTAGCAGGTGGAAGAGGAGGGTAGCAGCATTCTGGGAGGAAGGTTTCTAGTCTTCAGAAGAGGCAAAGGAAGGTCGAAATTCTCAAGGGACAGTGTAAACTCTGCGTAGAGGGTGACGTAGGAGGCTCAACGTAGAGGTTGGGGAAGTAATTTCGGAGGCAAAAAATAGTTGTGGGATGTGAGAAAATTCCTCACTAGATTTTGCTAGTATTTTCCTTAGATTAGACTGCCAGTTGGGCATTTAAATTATTGTACAGAATTGCCACTAAAAAATAATAATAAAACCCTTATCTACTGCACTGGTTTTCCCGCATTAGGTTTTTCTGGGGACAATTGTCCAAAAATAACCGTGTCAAAATTATTGTGTGCGCTAGAATTTCTTAGTTTACAGTGATTTATTTTCCGCAATATCTTTATGGTGAAAATTGCAGTTGTGATTTTATTCGTTGGTTGTCATAGCAAATAAACTGAATAATTAAATTTTCAATTAGAAGAATAATTTCCAGCAGCTGCAATAGATAAAAATTTCAAATGGTATAAGAGTAGGATTGACCAGCCGGAGAGCTCAAAAGTGAAAAGAAGGAATTTCGTTGCTCAGTGTGGGCAGTAGGCTAAAATTCCCAAGGGGCATCGCAGTCGTTTTGCCAAGAGGCCGAATTGCTTGATGAAGACCGATTTTTCTAAGAGGGGCAGAAAAATTCGATCCTTCTAGAGCAAGCGATTCCACAAGCAGAGGGAGCAACTCAAATTTTCTCATTGAGCAGATCTTCACTAGAGCAAAGCCAACGACGAGGTGGAAAAGAGGAATAGCACACTATAAATTCTTCAGCATAACCGTGGACAAAAGTAATATTCAAAGACTTCAGATTTGTCTTCCAGGTTGGAGGACAAATTTGCTTGCTTATCAGGATCAACTTCACAAGGTGTCTGGTATATAGGCAGTGAGGTGTCAACTCACATGACAGGGGTTAGAGAATATTTCTCTAGCTACAAGGAGGAGGAGATGGACTTCCAAATTACTATGGGAAACAAAACAAAATGTACTCCAGCAGGGAGAGGCACCATAGATTTTCAGAGGGAGTCAAGAGAAAGCACCAGCGCTACAGATGTATTGCATGTGCTAGGATTGGGTATGAACCTGATTTCAGTATTCCAGTTAGAGGATAAGGGGTATGATATTCACTTCGTAGGGAAGAAAGTGTATGTCAAACACCCGAGTTGGAAAAAGGTAAGACAGATTGGAGTTCGAAGTAATAGATTGTACTAGTTACAGATCGATTCTCCAATGGCACTAATAGGTAGTGACAGTAGTAGTGGGAAGGAGCTGAATGAGTTATGACATAGGAGAATGGGACATCTACACCATGGAGCACTAAGGATGCTCAGAGAAACAGTAACAAGGGTTCTAGAACTTGGCATGGAACACGATGATGTGTGCAGAGGATGCCTTCTTGGGAAGTATGCTAAGGCAACATTTCCAGGAAGTGACAATAGAGTTGATGGCATGTTAGGACTTACACATTTAGATATTTGCGGCCTGATGTCCACTAGAGCTCTCAGCGGTGCTGAATATTTTGTCACTTTTATTGATGACCATTCCAAGAAAACCTGGATCTACTTCTTGAAGAGCAAAGATGAAGTCTTCGATCATTTCAGAGAGTTTAAAGCTCTCGTGGAGAATGTGACAGGGAAGAAGATCAAGGTGCTTCGCTCAGATAATGGTGGAGAATATATTGATAAAGAATTCACAGATTTCTGTGCGAAGGAAGGCATCAAGAGAGAATGGACAACTCCATATAATCCACAACAGAATGGTGTAGTTGAGCGGAGAAACAAAACCATTGTTGGAGCTGCAAAGGCTATGTTATACGACCAGGATCTACCTAGATTTCTATGGGCAGAGGCTTGTAACGCGACAATATATATTTAGAATAAGACTCCTCATAGAGCATTGGGGAAGAAAACAATAGAAGGAGTATTCACAGAGAAGAAAGTAGAAGTTAGCCACTTCAGAATTTTTGGGAGCGTTGCTTATTGCGATGTGCCAGATGATAAACGTACCAAACTGGATCAGACTGTAGAGAAGGGGTTCTTCGTTGGGTACAACGAAACCTCAAAGGCATACAAAATCTACACTCCTAGCACTAGGAAGATTGTAGTAAGGCGAGATGTGAAGTTCATGGAGGACCGAGGTTTCAGGGGATGTCGTGAGATGCCTTCAAGTGATCAGAATCAATTAGCAGAAGCTCCTTTGGTCCAGCAACAGGGGTAGCCACAAGGGCAACCAGTGGGACGGGTAGGAGGAGAGTCACAAGGATCGAGTACTGTGACCAGTACCAATATTTTCTCAGGTGCAGGAAATCCAGGGAGTTCTTAGAAGATGGAGCAACAGAGGCAGGATGAGGAGGAGATGGTTGAACTGTGAAAGTTATGTTGCAGTGATTGATTTATTTCTCCTACTTATTTACAATAATAAGTTATTCACTAATGCTTCAGTAAATATCAAAATAAATTCAGCTACAGACTTCACAAACTATGAACTGAGAAAAGCGAGAGAAACACCAAGACATGAACAATCACATTGACACACTTGTTTTTGGACAATAATCCACGGAAAAACCCAATATAGGAAATTCGGTGCAACAGATATGAGGATTTCTATTATTGGCAGTAAATTTTTGAATACAATATGGATGCCCTAGAGAAATGTCAATCCACTCAGAGAAGATAACTGATAGAAAAATAGTGAGAATTTTCTCACACTGAATATGGAGATTTTGGACTGACCCCAGCTCCTAGATGACCAACTGCACAGTCTCTGTGTAAGCCTACGCAGTCACTAGGTGGAGACTCACTCTGACTGCGTCACCCTTGCTGTTGCCGCGTCTGTTGCTGAGAATTCGAGATTTCATCTGTCAATTACCCACAGTGATTCTTGACACTGATCTCTGCTATCCCCCAATAGTTCTGCGTCAACCTCCTCTAGTTGTTGCATTGCCCCTCCTTGGCACTACGTTGCCTCTCTGATCCTTCACTGTCTTCTTTGAAGTATATTCACTGGAACTGGAAATCACTTCCTTCCAGTATTGCCGCTGATCCTCATTGCTTGATCACTTGTTCGAATTCCTTAGCCAACCCTGCCCTAGGAATATCGAACTGACTTATCAATTCTCTGTGTTTATGAATGAACCCCAAGCCTCCTTCTTATACTTTTCTCGTGGAGACTTCAACGACTGAGATTAAGTCTTTAATCAATGACTAAGACTAAAAACTTGACTTGATCCGCTTTCTAGAACATTCTTACCCATATTTTGATTAATACCCATTAATACTTTAATTTTTCTAAATTTAGACTTAGGAACCCCATTAAAAATGTTAATTATTTTAATAAAATACAATCCGGGTGGAATTTCACCAAACGGTTTTTGGGTTTTTTAGAACTCATGTGCCTTAGCATCTCCACCAATTTTCATGGCTAGAGCACATTTGATGCTACCAAAAACTAACATGAACCTTCCATGATCACTGGTCAAGCAAGCAAAGAGGTTCGTCAAACATTGAGAGATGCTGAAGAGTTTATTGGAACTCCTAGGACTAACAAAAGGCAGGCAGAGAGCCTGACAGGTACCAAGCATTGGTAGCTCAGGTTGTAGAACCTTCCATCTTTTAGGAGGCTGCACAACATTAGGTATAGGTAGATGCCATGGTAGAAGAGTATACCTCTATCATGACGAATGATGGTTTGGAGGTAGTGCCAAGGCTAAAAGACAGATCAATTGTAGGTTTTAGATGGATTTACAAAATCAAATACGTTGTAGACGAAAATGTGGAGAAATACAAGGCCAGGTTTGTGGCAAAGGGGTATGCCTAGAAAGAAGGGATTGATTTTGAGGAGACCTTTTCCTTAGTTTCTAGATACACTTCTATTCGATCAATTTTATCCCTAGCAGCTCAGATGGGATGGCAGATTCACCAAATGGATGTCAAGACAACCTTCTTGAATGTGGTGATAGAGGAAGAAGTGTACATAGAATAGCCAGAGGGCTTCGAGAAACAAGAGAGGCACACTCATGTTTGCAGACTAAGGATAGCTCTATACGAACTCAAGCAGGCTCCCAGGGAATGGTATGGTAGGATTGACAACTACTTGTAGGAGATGGGATTCGTCAAGAGTGACGCAGATCCCAATCTTTACTATTGATGCTAGAGGGTGAGTCACTCATTCTAGTTTTGTATGTCGATGATATTTTTTTGACAGGATCATTAGGGCTCATAGAGCACTGCAAGAGGAACTTGGCAGCAGAGTTCAAAAATGAAGGATTTGGGGTTGATGCACTATTTCCTAGGATTGGAAGTATGGCAGAAGAATTGGGAGATCTTCCTTGGACAAGGAAGATATGCTACAAATATTCTGAAGAGGTTCAAAATGTAGGATTGTAGACCGATGTCTGCGTCGATGGTCACCAACTAGAAGAGGATAGATGCATCAGATGAAAAGGATGTCGAATCCACCTTCTAGAGACAACTTATTAGATCTCTCATGTATCTATTCAATACAAGGCCAAATATTTGCTTCGCAGTCAATACCCTTAGTCATTTCATGGTAGAATCGACGTACATTGGGCAGTAGTGAGGCACATTCTAAGGTATGTGTGTGGCACAGTTGAGTATGGGTTAAGATATACCCGAGGAGATGATGTCAGATTATGTGGATTTATAGATGCAGATTGGGCAGACAGTTTAGTGGATAGGAAAAGTACCTCTGGGTACTGCTTCAGTGTTGGATCAAGAATGGTTTCTTGGTGTAGCGGGAAGCAGAAGTAAGTAGAGCACTGAGTTCTACAGAACCAGAGTATATGGTAGCAAGCACAACTATGTGTAAAGCTATATGGCTTCAGAAGCTGCTAGTGAGCTTGGTCACGTAGAAGATGGATGCGACCAGTGTCTATTGCGATAATCAGAGCTGCATAAATCTCTCTGAGAATCCAATGTTTAATGACAGGTCGAAACACATAGATATTTGATGTCATTTCATTAGAGATTATGTACAATGTTGAGTAGTCTAGCTACAGTATGTTCCCACAAAAGTGAAGGTTGCAGATATACTCATGAAAGCTCTAGGAAGAGCTAATTTCATCTATTTCAGAGAACAAATGGGTATGGTGGAGAATTTGTTTCAGTAGTAGAGACAGATTATCTTGGATGATTCTCAATTGCAGCAACAACAAATGAGAGGGAGTTGCAGTGTTGACAAAAGTACAATAGGGTCAGCAGTAGCACAAATGTAGCGTATATTAGAGTTGCACAGTGGTTGGTGGGCAACAAGTGCTAGACATCAACAGCGTGACAGGAGATGATATAGAGACAGAGTGTTGTGGCAGGATGTGCAACACTAGAACACATTTCACGCTAAGAGGGAGTGTTAGTTTTTGTAGCATCAGATGTGTTGTAGCCACGAAATTTGGTGGAGAGGCTAGAATACATGAGATCTCCAAAACCCTGAAATCGTTTATGGAAATTCGGCATAGAAGTGTCTCAATTAGATTATTAAATGTTTTTTAAATATTTCCTAAGTCTAAACTTAGGGAATATGGTTAATTAATCATTGTTAATTGAGATAAGGTGAGAATCATCTAAAAACTCACACAGATCAATCCAGAGATTATCCTAGCCATTGATTAAGTTTTAATTTTGGCCGGTTGTGCTCCAACAATGGACTATAAGAGGAGATGTGGTGATGGAGAATACACTAGAGCAGATACTCAACTGCCCAGGTAGTTCGATTTTCTTAGTAGTAGTAGCTCAGCAGAGAAGATAGAGCCATAGGTTGAGTAGTAGGTGGAAGAGGAGGGTAGAAACATTCCAGGAGGAAGGTTTTCAGTCTCCGGAAGAGGCAAAGGAAGGAAGGTTGAAATTCTCAAGGGCCAGCGTAAACTTTGCGTAGAGGGTGACGCAGGAGGCTCAACGCAAAGGATGGGGAGGTAATTTCAGAGGCAGAAAATCACTGTGGGGTGTGAGAAAATTCCTCACTAGATTTTTCAAGTATTTTCCTTAGATTAGATCACTAGTAGGGCATCTAAATTATTGTACTCTAAATTGCTGCTAAAAAATAATAATAAAATCGTCATCTGTTGCACTGGTTTTCCCGCATTGGGTTTTTCTGGGGACAATTGTCCAAAAATAACTGTGTCAAAGTTCTTGTGTGCGCTAGAATTTCTCAGTTTCCATTAATTTATTTTCCACAATATCTTTACGGTGAAAATTGCAGTTGTGATTTTATTCGTTGGTTGTCGTAGCAAATAAACAACATAATTAAATTTTTAGTTAGAAGAATAATTTCCAGTAGCTGCAATAGATAAAAATTTCAAATGGTATAAGAGCACGATTGATCAGGCGGAGAGCTTTGAAGCGAAAAGAAGGAATTTCGTTGCTCGATGTGGGCAGCAAGCTGAAATTCCTAGGGGGCAAAAAAATTCAATCCTTTTAGAGAAAGTGATTCTAGAGACAAAGGGAGAAACCCAAATTTTCTCATTGAGCAGATCTCTAGCTGGACGCAGAGGGTTTTTGTAGCAGTTCGCTAGAGCAGAGCCAATGTCGGGGTGGAAAATAGGAATAACACACTCTAAATTCTTCAACATAACTGTGGACAAAAGTAACATTTAGGAGACTTTAGATTTGTCTTCCAGATTGGAGGACGAATTTGCTTGCTTATCAGGATCAACTTCACAAGGTGTCTAGTATATAGGCAGTGGGGCGTCAACTCACATGACAGGGGTTAGAGAATATTTCTCTAGCTACAAGGAGGAGGAGATGGAATTCTCGATTACTATGGGAAACATAAAAAAATGTACTCCAGTAGGGAGAGGCACCATAGATTTTTAGAAGGAGTTAGGAGCAAGCACCAGCGCTACAAATGTATTGCATGTGCCAGGATTGGGTATGAACTTGATTTCAGTATCCCGGTTACAGGATAAGTGGTATGATATTCACTTCGTAGGGAAGAAAGTGTATGTCAAACACCCGAGCTGGAAAAAGGTAAGACAGATTGGAGTTCGAAGTAATAGATTGTACCATTACAGATCGATTCTCCAATGGCACTAATAGGCAGTGGGAAGGAGATAACTAAGTTACGACATAGGAGAATGGGACATCTACACCATGGAGCACTCAGGGTGCTCAGAGAAATAGTAACGGACTTTCTAGAACTTGGCACGGAACACGATGACATGTGCAGAGGATGCAAACTTGGGAAGAATGTTAAGGCAACATTTCCATGAAGTGATAGCAGAGTTGATGGCATGTTAGGACTTATACATTCAGATATTTGTGGCTCGATGTCCACTAGAGCTCTCAATAGTGCCCAATATTTTGTCACCTTTATTGATGACCATTCCAGGAAAACTTGGATCTACTTCTTGAAGAGAAAAGATGAGGTCTTCGATCATTTAAGAGAGTTTAAAGCTCTCGTGGAGAATGCGACAAGGAAGAAGATCAACGTGCTTCACTCAGATAATGGTGGAGAATATATTGATAAAGAATTCATAGATTTTTGTGTGAAGGAAGGCGTCAAGAGAGAAGGACAACTCCATAGAATCCATAGCAGAATGGTGTAGCGGAGCGAAAAAAAAAAACCATTGTTGGAGCTGCAAAGGCTATGTTATATGACTAGGATCTACCCAGATTTCTATGGGAAGAGGCATGTAACGCAGTAGTATATATTAGAACAAGACTCATCATAGAGCATTGGGGAAGAAAACTCTAGAAGGAGTCTTCATAGGGAAGAAACCAGAAGTTAGCCACTTCAGAATTTTTGGGAGCATTGCTTATTGCCATGTGCCAGATGATAAATGTACCAAATTGGATCAAACTGCAGAGATTCGTTGGGTACAGCGAAACCCCAAAGGCATACATAATCTAGATTCCTGGCAATAGGAAGATTGTAGTAGGTGAGAGGTGAAGTTCATGGAGGTCCGAGCTTTCAGGAGATGTCGTGAGATGCTTGCAAGTGATCAAAATCTAGCGACAAAAGATCCTTTGGTCCAACAACAGGTGTAGCCATAGGGGCAGATAGTGGGACAGGCAGGAGGAGAGTCACAAGTATCAAGTACGATGACCAGTACCAATATTTTCTCAGGTGCAAGAAATCCAGGGAGTTCTCAGCAGATGGAGCAATAGAGGCAGGATGAAGAGGTGATGGTTGAACTTCCCACAACTAGTGGTCGAGCCAGCAAAGAGGTTCGTTAAACATTGAGGGATGCAGAGGAGTTTAATGGAACTCCTAGCATGAACAAAAGACAGCGCAAACAACCTGACAGTACCAAGCATTGGTAGCTCATGTTGCAGAACCTTCCATCTTTTAAGAGGCAGCACAACATCAGGTATGGGTAGATGCCATGGTAGAAGAGTATAGCTCTATCATGACGAATGATGTTTGGGAGGTAGTGCCAAGGACGAAAGACAAATCAATTGTAGGTTCTAGATGGATCTACAAAATCAAATATGATGTAGACGGCAATGTGGAGAAACACAAGGATAGGTTCATGGAAAAGGGGTATGCATAGAAAGAAGGGATAGATTTTGAGACCTTCGCCCCAATTTCCAGATACTCTTCTATGCAATTAGCTTTATCCTTAGCAACTCAGATGGGATGGCAGATTCACCAGATGGATGTCAAGACAACCTTCTTTAACGGGGTGATAGAGGAAGAAGTGTACATAGAACAACTAGATGGTTTTGAGGCACATGAGAGGCACACTCATGTTTGCAGATTGAAGAAATCTCTATACCGACTCAAGTAGGCTCCCAGGGAATGGTATGGTAGGATTGACAACTACTTGCAGCAGATGGGATTCGTCAAGAGTGACGCAAATCCCAACCTTTACTATTTGATGGTAGATGGTGAGCCACTCATTCTAGTTTTGTATGTAGATGATCTCTTTTTGACAGGATCATCAGGGCTCATAGAGGGAGTCTGAAATTCAACTGGGAATGTTGAATTCCAAAGCTAGAAGTTGGGGTGTGAGACTAGAGGGCTAGAGGATTGAAGTTCCTACTAACAGGAGATTAGAGGAGGAGGTGACGTAGAGCCCAGAAACTGTGACACAAATCTGCGGAGGCTGACGCAGAGGCTGCGTAGAGGCAGCGTGGGGCTAGCCATCCAGAGCCTGGATCATATTCGGATCGCCAATAATAGTGTGAGATTTTTCTCACTATCTCCTTGTCAGTATTTCTCTGTATCAAATTGCCAGTTTGGGTATCTAACGATTTGTTCTCAAATTACTACTGCATAATAAATAGAACCCTTAGTTCTTGCACCGGTTTTCCCACATTGGGTTTTTCCGGGGACATTTGTCCATATGGGAGAGGAGGTGTAATCGGTTCTCTAGCTCTGTGTATTTGGAGCCCTGCCAACGGATAGGAGCTCGAAATTGGGCAGTTCAGAGTCAAATTTGGAGGTGTTTTAGGTAGATTTCTTTGTATTTTGTGGTTGTATTGTATGCTGTGTGGTTTGTGGTTGGGATTTAAAGATTGATTTGCTAAGTGCCAACTTTGAGATCTCAGTTTGATTTTGGGGATTTATGCCTTGCATTCCAATGACAAAACATTGTTATCTTTGATTCTATCCCGACTATCATATGCTATGTGCGTTTTTTTTTAAATATTGTGTGCCCCTATATATAACCCCTCCCCCAGGTAATACCCTCCCCATACAATACCTCTCCTCTATACAACAGATTGTAATTTTTACACGAAAATTGCATTTTATACCACCAAAAGTGCAAATTTTATACAGTGGCGGCATAAGTATTGTTTTTTAGAGTAGACAAATTTTTAAAATGCATTCATTGATATCTATTGTGGGAGTGGTTCTCACTGGAAAGGAGAACTATCCAGAATGGTCACGGAAGATCAAACACACTCTCATTAATGAGCTATGAAAAGGAGTGCGTTGGAGAAGGAGACAAAGAACCAGAAAAGCCTACCTCAGACAAAGAATTCGCCATTTAGGAAAATAAGAACAACAAGGCTTATGCCTTGATTATAGCATCCGTATATGAAGAGGTAAGTCGCCATATTTCGCCATTTTCAAATGCTTTCGAAGCCTTACAAAAACTGAAGGAACTTTATGACTCACACTCTGCACTTGAAGTTGTTCAACTCATGATTAAATTGTTCAGCCTTGAATTACAAAATGATGATCCTCTTGTTCTTGCATCAGAAGTAAAATCTATTATGCATGATATCAAAGTCACTAATGTTGAACTGGACATTCCTCTGATAGCTTTTCTCAAGGCACTTTATCCCACTGACTCAAATTATCTTGAGTCATTGCAAGCAAATAGAAACCTCAAAGAAATTACCTTTGACTCCCTTGTGAATAAATTTGCTGAGATAGAGAAAGCTTCTGGGAAGAAGATAGCTCCTCAGTCTTCTGAAGATGTTGTGTGTCTTGCACACAGAGAAAAGAATCTTTCTCAAGATTCTTCTAGAGGAAGAGGAAGAACAAATTTCAAAGGCTGGGGGGTAGACACTCTCAAGGAGAAAAGTCTGATTTACATTGCATACGTTGCAATAGAGATGGATCACATGATGCATCCATATGTAAGTTGCCTTGGGACAGAATTGAGTAGGTAAGAAATCAACCCAAAGGTAAAACTAATGGGTAAATGAAGACTTATTTAATGCTTCACTTGCTTCTTGGAAAAATGATTGGTCGCTTGATTCAGGAGCAACTTGCGACATGACTTTTAGAAAAGACATTTTTGAAGAATTTATTGACAATGTTGATGGAGTAGTATACTTTGCAGACAAATCAAAATTCAAGCCATTAGGGCTTGGCACAGTCAGGGTTAAATCATCTGGTCTTCCAGACTTTCTTCTACATGATGTTTTATATCTACCATAACTGAGGAGAAACTCGTTGTCCTTGGTCCACATTCGCCAGCAAGGACACTCCATTCATATGTTTGATGTAAAGGTTGAGGTGAGAAAAGCATTAGATCACTCACTTGTCATGATGGGGATAGAAGAAGACAGGCTTCTCAAGCTGCAAGGTACCTCTACTTGTGGACAAAATTTCGCATACAATTCTCATTATGATGAAGGTACATTTCCATCAAGTTTATTATGGCATGCTAGATTTGGACACTTGAACTTTGACAACCTCCGCTTGTTGAAGAAAAATGGTGTTACTGGTTTGCCTACAATTCCTAGGAAGCTTAAGCAATGTGATGCTTGCATTCTAGGAAAGCATAGCAAAACAGTCTTTTTCATGATTCACATTCCAGAGCACATAGAAAACTTGAACTCATTCATTCAGATTTATGTGGTCCAATGCCTGTTCCTTCTGCAAATGGAAATAAATATATGATGACATCTATTGATGACTACACCAGAATGTGTTGGGTTTATTTATTGAAGAACACATCTGATGCTTTTCAAACATTCAAGAACTTACATACATGGATTGAAAATGATCCACAATCTCATATTGGCTCTATTCGCATGATAATGGAAAAGAATACTCTTCAAATGAGTTTGAAAACTATCTTTGCCAACATGGGATCAAACATCAAACAACTGTGCCTTATAATCCCCAACAGAAAGGAGTAGCTGAAAGAATGAATAGGACAATCTTAAATATGGTTCGCTCCATTATGTTTTTCAAGAATGTAAAATTGATGTTTTGGGCTAATGCAGTACTATGTGCTGTATATGTAAAGAATAGATGTCCATCTAATGCTATTAGAAACAAGACTCGTTATGAAATGTGGTATGAGCACTTTCCTTCGGTAAAGCATCTTAGGGTCTTTGGTTCCACCTGTTATGCCTTGATACCAAAGGTACATAGAAACAAACTTGGTGCAAGGAGTCGTAAGTGTATCTTCTTGGGGTATTCAGACACCTCCAAAGCATACTGTCTCTATGATGAAGTTAATAAAAAGTTTGTTGTATCTAGAGATGTAATCTTTCTTGAATCATCCAAAGCTGACAATGTTGTTGAGCGACAACTTGATTGCTTGGATAGATTCGCAAATGCAAAATCATTTCAGGAATTTGATAATTAGACTCCACATCTTGAAGGGGGGATTCCTATATTGGATCAACCTGTGGAATCTTCTTCTGAAGCACTCTCTCCCCCGCATGAAACTCCAACCAGTGATGATACTTTGAGTGATGTGATTGACATAATTGGGAGACTCAATTTTGATTCAGTCCCAACTCAATCAACTGAGCAGCTTGGACCATCTCAGAAAGGTCCCCCAAAGTGGTTGACAAAGACACTTGAAACTGTTCATCCTGATGAGGTCGGAAAGACAGGAACAAGAAATTCAACCAGGCAAAATGGAGGTGATGTAGATAACTCTGATTCACTTGTTGATATGGATGTTTCTTATGATTGTGAATTGAATTTGTCTCCAAATTTTGAACCAACTTCCTTCAACGAAGCTGCTTCTCATGATGAATGGAAGAAAG
Source organism: Pinus taeda (assembly GCA_000404065.3). Taxonomy (NCBI): domain Eukaryota; kingdom Viridiplantae; phylum Streptophyta; class Pinopsida; order Pinales; family Pinaceae; genus Pinus; species Pinus taeda. The sequence continues at coordinate 355,127 of APFE030266255.1, read as the reverse complement.
CGATGCGAAAGGAGCATGATGCCTTGATAAAGAATGGCACTTGGAAGCTGGTTGATCCTCCATTGGGAACCAAACCAATTGGCTGCAAGTGGGTGTACACGAACAAGTATAAAGATGATGGCTCACTTGACAAGCACAAAGCCAGGCTTGTGGCAAAAGGTTTGCACAGAAGGAAGGGGTTGATTATGAGGAAACTTTTGCCCCCATAGCAAAATGGGCTACCATCCAGACACTCTTTTCCCTAGCAGCTTAGAACGGTTGGAAAGTCCATCAAATGGATGTAAAAACTGCTTTCTTGAATGGAGATTTAAAAGAGAATGTCTTTATGTCCTAGCCTGAAGGATTTGCTATGAAAGGACATGAAAATAAAGTATGCAAACTTGTGAAATACTTGTATGGCCCCAAGCAAGCACCGCGAGCTTGGTATGGAAAATTAACTGAGCATCTTCTGAAACTCAATTTCAAACATTTGATCTTGATGATGCAACTTTGTTTGTCAAGAAAGTTGGCAAAACAATTGTATATCTTGTGGTAAGCGCAAGCCTCCTCAGGGTCCTTGATTTCAGTTCCGCCGCCCAATTCAAGCCAAGGCCAGGAGTTTTGTCTGCTTGACATCACATCACAAGCTACACGATTGTTTACCCTGGGGATTTACCGGCTGCTAAGGAAGCTAAGTCAAGTATTGCCCGCTGGGCATATAGGCCAGTCATAATCCTATTAGTGTAGTGAAACCATAATCCTTATCTGCTTAAGGAAGAGAAGAAAGACCTGCTTAAAGAAAGGAAGAAGAAACTGAAATCAATGAAGAACATTCTGATCAAATGTTCTTAATGATCTTTTGATGACGGGGAACAATGAGAGCTACATTGCATCCATAAAGAAGGAATTGAGGAAAGGTTTTGAAATGA
>APFE030266255.1:323239-353573 GCA_000404065.3 Pinus taeda | reverse complement strand
AACAAAACTTAAAGCTCACATCCATTGAAGGAAAAGAATTTGAGGATGCAACAAAGTATAGATAGCTTGTAGGAAGTCTCAACTACCTGACTACTACTAGACCAAACATTTCGTTTGTTGTTGGAATTCTCTCCAGGTTTATGCAAAAGCCTTGTGAGGGACATTGGTCTGCTGCAAAAAGAGTTCTAAAGTACCTAAAGAGAACTGAAGACATTGGACTCAAGTATACACAGGTGGGAAACTTCAGCTTGATTGGATACTCTGATTCAGACTTTGATGGAGACAAAGAAACTGGGGTGTTTACTTCTGGATATGCTATGAGTCTTGGATCAGGAGTTGTCTCCTGCAGATCATGCAAACAATTAGTTCCAGCAAATTCCACAACAGAGGCAGAATATGTGGCAGCAGCTGAGGCAACAAAAATAATTGTGTGGCTCAGGAAAATCTTGGAAGATTTGTAGGTGAAACAAGTACATTCGACTCCACTCATGATTGACAACACCTCTACAATAAAGTTGGCCAAGAACCCAAAGTTCCATGATCGAACGAAGCACATCAGTACAAAATACCATCTGATTTGACATCATGTTGAGGCCAAGACAATCCATCTATGCCATTATTTCACTAGTGAGCAGATTACAGACACTTCACCAAAGCACTTCGAAGAGAAAAGCTTGAAAGATTCAGAACGATGCTTGGACTCACCAACATCCCTTCAGATTGGGGGGGGGGTATGTTGACACCTAATCACGGTATTGGGTGAATAGTTGTAAATAGTGTAAATAATAAATAATGGAAAAGGAAGAGCCATCGGGAGATGAAACCGAAGAGTCACTCCCTCATGAATATAACTATGAGCAATGTAAATGAATAAACAGATTTCATTTGACGAGTTACCTCCTAGCCTGACAACAACAATGTATATGTGTGTGTTTATTTCTCTCCAGTGCAGTCTATGTTGCATGAAACTTCTAAGAACTCGATGTTTTCAGACGTACTCGTACTCGAAACTCTGAAACTCGACCAAAACTCGACCATAATGTAATCATATATGAGAGTTAATATAGACTTGGTTTTCCTTCTAAATTGTCATGTATGGGTCATATTCCCTTTTTTTTCTTGCAAGATATTGTGTTATTCACTTATGTATAAATTTATTTTTATATATATATATAAACATATATGATGTTTCAGATGACGTTTCGATCGACGTTTCCATTTTTAGGAGGTGACATTTCTAAATGTATCCGTTTCGGAAACTCCGAAAAGTTTCGACGCTTCATGCAACTTATAGTGCAGTATTTAGTTTTTGTAGTATTTTATTTTGTGTAGGTTGCAGTATATGTATTTCAATATTTTCCATAGAAAATTGCAAGTAATTTGTTCAAGTAATTTAACAAATAGGAGAAATATCATCAGTTTGGTGCAGTAGGAATCAGGTCACCGATTTCTCACATAACCAACTATTGTTATTGATCTTACGACACTACACTATCTACTACCACGACCAATTGATGGTGTTGTCATACACTAATCAAGATTTTCCATTACTCCAATGACTTCATGAACTTCTTGTGCATGCCCTGTCTCTTACCCCGCCCAATAACACTCTGTGGCCCTTTTCTGCACACCTGTAGGTTGTTCTTGGCAGTATCCTTTGTTAGTTGTGCTTGCTCCCATTGCCATCCCTTGCTAACTTGCTATTGGCATGATTTGATACACTTCAATGGTGGCTCGACTTTGTTAACTGACTTCTTTCATTGCTTGAGCTGACCTAACTTTGTGACCTTACTCGTCCAACCATGTGCCACCTCTCCTCCTTGGCCCACATCTCTTTCTTTGTCGCAACCCTAACAACCTTCTCTTGGCTCCATGACATCCACACCCGTACAACCTGCGACCAATGTGACGCCATCTTCTTTGCCTCTGCTGCTTGTAGGCTGACCCACAAACTTGTTGCCACCTGACCCCAACAATTTGTTATGCTTGTATTTTCCAGTCATTGCTGTCACATCCCTGTTGTGCCACTGTCAACCTATTGTGTACCTACCTATTGGTCTACCTTGCTGGTTAGGTTTTCCGGCCACAAATGACCTCTATCAATGGCTGCCTCTAGTGCCTATGGCAACTAGGTCGTTGAAAGACCTATCAATGACCCACATGACCTACCTTCAAAAAAGAAAGTAAAACTTTATCTTGGCTACGGAATTTTGTTTCTTTTCAGCTAGACTGTATAGATTTTTTTAGCAAAAGAAATTCCCTTTGGCATTGCACGACATATGGCCTTTATGCCTTGTATGATCACAGTCAAACCTAGCTTCTATGATACTTGTACAATCTTGGCACCTGAAAGTTCGTGAGACTAGTTTCTCAAAGTTTACACTCTAATACCATGTTTGATTCTCTTACTCTAGCAATATGCCAATTTATTCCTAGCAAATTACATCTACTGAATAAAAGCACAGCTAAGGTATTAACAATAATAATTGGTGGAAGCATTTAAGCAATCTCATACATAGACAAACACACAAATTATGCTCAATCAACAGTTCATCATTAATATTGATCTCCTAACCTACTTGCGCTCGCTTACTATGATAATGGCCCAGTCTAGGAAAATATGCATACAACAACTAGATCTGATCCAGCTAATCGAACCTTAAACTTGGTTGTTTGGATCTCCTGGCTGCCTCCTTTGCACCTTCCTCAGACTCAACACACTTGACTGGAAATTCTTCTCTCACCTTGTCATTGAGATGCCTTTCCTTGTCTTGTGCCATATGGCGTGTCTTCTCATTTGGCCTATCCCTTCTTTTATAAGCTTGAGTTATGATTGAATCCATAACCCTAATATCCAAAGTGATTAACAACCAAGATAAATTTCACCACACTTGATATCAACAATTGAGATTAGATTAACTCACTTATATCTTATAAAATAATTACTTTAATTAATAAATTATTACTAAGGTCTAAGGGTCTATTAGGCAACTTGTAAATGCCCAAACACTTAGGCATGTGCAAAAGTACTCTCGAGCTACAAGCATCAACGTCAATCAGGCAACTTCCACATGCTTAGACCCTTAGTCCTGTGCAGAAGTACTTGCCCGAGCTACTCTTATCAGCAATGTTTTGTAAGGAAAGAAATCTAAAACTATTTCAAGGGGCCATCCAAGGGTTTTGCAGATCTGCCATACAATTTATAGTAGCAACATTTGGGTGGTAAGTGGAACCCTTACTCAAGTGTTTGATCTAAAAGGTATGTACTTATAAACTCTTGTTTGTCTTTCACTTCTGAGTTATACTTTTTCAAATTTTAGTAGTGATAACAGATAAACAATTTCCAGCTTGCTAGAAATTAAAAATATGCATAAAACAAGTATGGGGTTTGACCCCTTCATTGAGTAAATAATTTCCATATTTCAGTATCATTATTATTACTCATGTTTTTAGTGATGGGTTAGTGTTGCTGTTTTCTATTCATTCTCCTGGCTTTCCCACCCATAAATCAGGCTTTTATTAGCCTTTCTATGCTTGTGGGTGGCCGCGAAATGGCATTTAGCTTGCTGCTTTCTTCGTTTTCTGCTTGTTTTTCATATATGTAGATGTAGAACAGTGAGTTACTTCATAATTTACAGCCATTTACCAAGGTCTACAGCAAGGTATTTATTTTCAAATTGGTAAAAGTTCCTAATGCTCAATTTTGTACCATTCTAAGAGCTATTTTTTGTAGTTTGAGTGTCAATTCACTTGCTAGTCTGTGTTCTTCTGCAGTCATATTCCATTTCCAGTTTGGTAATAAAACATAATCAAATCCTATCTTCATCCTAGATTCCATACTTAGGCACTAGTTTTTAATTCTTTGGTTGAGCATATTTATAGGGAATCCTCCCATTTACTTTCAATAGGAGTTGGGTTTGAAAGGTGGAGACTTGTGCCAAGGTGATAGTGAGCACTTGTTTTGTGTAGTGCCACCTTAACATCTTGTGAAGACCTTGACAAGACCTGCTAATTTGGGTGGTAACAGGGCCAAAAACTGGTCAAACTTGGCCAAGTCTGACAACACTGTTTTAAAATTATTTTAATGCAGTGTTCCACGGAGATGTGGCCCCCAGGGTGGGGGATGCGCTTCCTTGCTCCCCCATGCTCCCAAGATGGGGAAACTCACGGGGAAACGTTTCCCCATGTCCCCTTTTTTGGGGAAACTCGGGGAAACTCTTGGGGGACTTTTTCTAGTGACAAAAAGCATCCCCCCAATTTTTTTGCTAATAACAATTAAAAACATAAAAAATTAAAATGTCCCCCCAAATTTTTTTGCTAATAACAATTAGAAACATACAAAATTACAAATTTTAATATAATTAAAAAAACGAAAATAAAAACAAAAGGATAATTAACACTTTAAAACAGTCATTCACTTTCTCATTAACCCTACAATTTTACCTTGCCACCCGACATTTTCCTTCTGCTGTTGCTCGACATTTTACCTTGCCACCCAAGATTTTATCATTTTCCTGCTACTGCTGCTTGACATTTTCCATCTGCAATTTGCTATGATTCAAATTTACCATTGACCGGTGGCCTGAGACATTTGGAGCTACGATTTTCATTTTGTGAAATGGAGTTGTCAGATTGGAGCTGCGATCTTCATTTTGTTACTTGGAGCCACCAGATTGGAGTTGTGATTTATTATTTAGTACTTCTTGAGAAATTTACTAGTATTTCACTGCTTTCTATGTTTACTTTTAGTTTAGTATTCTATGGCTATTTTAAACTTCAGCATAATGTCATTGTCATATGATGAATTTACTTTCGATGTGCATTGTGTAATTTCAAATGTCAAATGATTAATTTAATTTAGATGTACCTTGCCCATTGCCAAATGATGAATTCAGATGGAACATTGCATAATGTCAAATGATCGATTCAATTTAGTAATTCACTTTTAGATTTACAATTTTACATTGATAATTGTAGAAATGTCAAACGATAATTATGATTCGTAATACTCTAATTCGAAATGATGATCATATTAGATGTACATTTCATAATTATTAAGATTTACTATTTACTAATTTAGTTATTGACATATTGTTGGAATTTTATTTTTTATTTTTATATATTATTTTTTTAATAATTTTATAATTTTTATGACTCTAATGTCCCCCCATTTCCCCGAAATTTCCCTAAATTTTGGGGTTGCTTATCTACACCCCCCTTGTGCGTATCCTCGCTCCCATGTTTACCCATCCTGGAAACTCGGTGGAACATTGTTTTAATGTGACTTAACCTCACAAGGCCTTATCAAGACTTTGGCCCACATACTGCCTCCACTATTATAGTGTTTTCCTCATAGAATTTTACAGTTCTCTTTGATGTTACATTTTCATGAAAAGCAGTTATACTCTTTTCATGGGAACATCTCAGCTTTGCTATGTGCTCCTTTTGTCTTTGCTGTTTTTCTTCTCTGCATAGTTTCATACATGATAACCATGAATTTTAATTAGAGTTCTCAGTTGTCTCCTGAGTCACTTCTAGACACTCAATTCAACTTTTGTGCACGTAACAGTTCTTCTAACATTATATGAAATTCCAATATTCAAGAACCTGGTTGGCAATTGTTCTACAAATTCTAATTTACAGAGATGTTACAAATTGCAACCAACGATGTCGTTCAGTTGCAGCCATGTAAGAAATGTCTCATATGATCGAATTGTATGCAAGACTAAACATCTCAACATGAACAAAACATTTAAGAAAGATCACGCAAGTAGTATAGCATGAAATTTGAAGTACCATTTGATGTGATGTTAAGCAGCATCATGGGAAACCACCTATCCATCACCTACGATTTAAATAGACGAAAGATAAATACCTGTGTGATAGTTGATTGCACAAGTAGGTATGGTATTGCTAAGAGCCTCAAAAGAAGAAGTCTCTCAATGAAAGTCACGAAGAACACTTTTGAATATAACATATTTTGCCCATTCTGTTTCGTGGGATCTATAAATGTCTAGAAACCCATATTCTCTGCTGTCATTTCGTTAGTTTTAGTAAATGAGGCATAGAGTTTTTATCTCTCTGCATTCTATGTTTCTTTCTCATGCACCATTGGATGCAACCCCTACAATAGCACATAAGAAGATGAATATACAAACACAATATACTATTAGAGAGTTGTTGTCATCACTGCATCTCCAGCAGGAATAGTTTACTCTGCAATTTCCTTTTTATTTCTTTATTTATAATCTCCTGTGGAGGTAGATAATTCTACCTTTTCAATATTTCTTTTTAATAGAAATAGCAATCGAGGAAATCAAATCATTATGATGTAAGCTGATTCAAAACAATGAAGTAATGCAGCAAGTCATACTTGGTAGTAATTAATACCATAATAAGTTTCAGGCATCATGCTGTAATAAATGTGTGGTAAAGGGTTGAATAGATCAACTGATCTCAGAGGATGTTAATATTTCAATATATTACTCCATTGTTTACATCAGATTGCATGACACACAGATTTAGAATAGATCTTTTTTCTGTTATTATTATTATGGGGGTCGTGCAGATTCTGTATCACTATGAAGAAAAATAACTATATAGAGCTCAATTCATTAAGGTGCTTCATTGTTTAAATGATGATTTCTCATGTCAATTATGTAAATTAAGACAATAGTTGTAGTCAACTGCAGCATATGTTAAATCTCTGCAGGCAACATCTGATGGTGATAAGCCCGGTTTGGTCGCAATTTTGCAAAAGGTCTTACAGTTTTATGCTTCAAAAGTACTCTCAAGGCGGAGCTATGCTTTCAAAGGTACTAAAGATCATTCACTCATATCTTGATTGTAATAGATGGCACTATGATAGATATGTTAGATGCTTACAGTTGGAAAAATATATATTCTTGTCCATTTATATATGCATGGGCATAAACATGTACATGTCTGTCCATCCCTTCAACTACCTTCCAAGTTAGAAGAGAGAAAGGAATATGAAAAAAGGACTCTTTTTTTGGATATATGTCTCACATACATTTGTTTATCCTTTATTCAAGATGAAAATCTATGAAAGATTTATGATAGAAAATCAGTGCCTCCCTGTGAGTTATGATGGGCACTCCGTTAAACTGCAAACTGGGTAAAGTTTAAAGGATCAAGAATATCACATGAATTTAGTATAACAGAGAATATTTTGATTCTTGATATTAGCAGTTGAAAAATATGTTTTATTATAGTTTTTTTTAGTAAAACATATTTACTATTACTCTATGTGATTTTAACCAGTATAATAAGGTTAGATCTGTACCTCTAATTTTGTTTAATGCCTTTCTTAATTTTATCCTGTTGGTGAACTTCAATTTTAAGAACATTTTGTAAAAGTAGTCATTGATGAAATTAGTAACACTGCATTAAAGTTGTTTGAAATTCATGCTTAAAGCTAGCTGCTAGGGTTATCATCAAGAAGTTGAGATCCATGAAGAAAGTGCTGTGATATCCCCTATTCCATAAATTGCTGAAGTGTAGCACGATATTGTAATTTTGGCGTTGGAGACAATTTTGGCATTTTGGATTTAGGAAAAGTGGGTAGATGGGTTCCACACAAGCAAAAGGAAACAATACACACCCCTTAGAGAAAGAGTGCAAATTAGTGGACAGTGGGGGCCACCAAGGGGTACACATGGGCCAGGCGTATATAAGGCAAAAAGGGAGGGCTTTCCAGCTATCTTTTGACTATCACACTTCAAAATCGGACCTCTCTTAGAGCTTTTCAGTGCAAGGGTTGGAGTGCTATTGAGCACAAATATTTCAAGCGAAATCCACACCAGTTTCGAAGAACTTCGTGTTGGAGAATATAACTAGTTTTGGTCTTCATAATTATCATTTGACTCATGTAATGATGTAATCTCTATGTATTTACCAAAAGAAGAAAGAAAATTGTAAAAGAAAAATTATTTATAAAGCATGGGTTTCATGCTTGGGTCTATGGTCAATAGATCAAAGCATCCGTTGTATGCTTATAGGGTTTGCCATGAGTGAAAGGTCATTGTTACATTGTAAAAGACACTTAAGGGCTTATTTATCAAAGAAGAAACATATTATTTTTGTATTTAAGAAGTATTTAGATATGCCAAAAGATCAAGTCGGCTGCCAGATTACAGTTGGCCTTGGGTAGGCTTGAAAAGCCACATGAGAAGGCTATATAAATGAATGATTTTGACCTCCTTTGGTGGACAAGCAGCTCACATTTTTCTGTAGCTTTTGGTTTGCAGATTGAAGGGGGAGTGAAGATACAAGAAGAGGATCTTTTAGGGCATGTGAAGGTGGAATGATCTGTCATATGAAGGGATCTAGGGTTGCCTTGTTAATTTTTCTTAGGGCTATATTGTTCTTTGCTTTGATAATTGCATTTCATTATTTCCATATTAAATTCATCCCATAGCATCATAAGATTATTCAGTTTTACATCATTATTCAACAACATATGCAACTATATAGAAAGAACAATATCATCATCAATACAGCATAACATAAAGGAACAATAGAAGAAAAGCATTGACACATAGAGAGACCAGGATTGGTCGGAGACTAGGGAAAAACCCACTATGGGGAAAAAACCCTTTCAAATTCTTCTTCTTATTAGATTGTCATTGAATGATTCAACAAATGAGAGTACAATGATCCATATCTTCATCCATACAACTATCCAGCAACATCAACTAAACAATATTCATGAAATGAACCCATAAATGCTAATAGTCAAAACCCTGGTTCAGGAGTCTGTAATTAGTTGCCACTGTCTGCAGTCAATTGTTGAACCTTGTGGTCAATGAGCGAAATGTGTTGTCAACTGAAAAATCAAACCCTAGGTCCCAACCGCACCGAGAGAGTGACGTGCGTGCGACTGAAACCTTCAACCGCATGCATAGGCTTGCATGCCTGTGGTTGTGACCGAAAAATGCATGTGTCATGTCTACGGTCGAGAACCAAAACCCTAGAACACATGTGCGAGCTTCAGACCTTGCAATTTCGGACCTGAGTGAACCAATCTGCACGAACTTGCCTCAACCCTGTGTGAGCCATGTTTGTGAAAATTCCTAAATTGGAATCCCTATTGCAGCAACTAATGATATTACTCCTATTTGTTAAATTCCTTTAAACAAATTACTTGCAGTTTCCTATGGAAAATATTGTAATACATATACTGCAGCCTTCAGTTAATTAAATATTATGCGGAAACAAGATACTGAGAAAGAAGGAAAATACAACACAATTGACATCGTTATTTTTTGGACAAATGTCCCCGGAAAAGCCCAATGCAGGAAAACCAGTGCAACAGATTTGAAGGTTTATTATTATTAAGCAGTAGCAAATTCTAAATACATCTTTGAATACCTCTCAGGTTATTTAGTTACAGAGAGAAATACTGGCAGAAAGATTTGTGAGATTACCTCACACAATCACTGAGAAAATCCCGGTTGATCCGGATACTGGATGAAGTGCCTTTGGCATGCCCTACATTGCCTCTGCGTAGTCCTCACGCAGTTCCTGCATCAACCCCTCTAGGCACTGCGTCACCCAGCGAGCTGATCGATTTGCTGCCCAAAGTCACTGCTCTCAGCCTCCCGGTCTCACACCCTGGCTCCCGGCCTCGGAAACTGACTTTGCCCAGCAAAATATTAGACTCTTTCTCACCCTATGCGTTGCCTCTGTGTCGCTGTTCATGGTCCTAAGTCAACCTCTACGCTTGGGCTACAGATCACTCTTTGCCTCTCTTTGTTGATGATTCTTCAGCTAAGAAAATCTCTCTCTCTCTCCGGATGCTATCCTTGCCCCTCAACTGCAAGAAATCTCCTCAATTAGAACTGTTGGAATTTCTATGTATATCCGTTAGAAACTCTCCATGCACTTTACTAATTTATTCCTACCTACTTGTTCTGTTAATTAACAAGTTATTTACCATGTAAATACTGGAAATAAATACAAGTGCATGCTCAACACATTACAGATCACCCACTGAAGGAAATAGAAACAAGCACACAAATGACATCGTTATTTTTGGACTAATGTCCCCGAAAAAACCCAATGCGAGAAAATCGATGCAACTATCTGAGGGTTTTATTATTAAGCAGTTCTTTTCTGAGTACACTGGGTGCCAAACTGGCTAACCCGACAAAGATAAACAATCTGGCAGCAATACCTCTCTTCGGAAACAGGTATTCAGAAAGCTTGCTCCACGAAATCCCTCTCTAGCACAATCTGAAGCTTAGCGTCAGCCTTGCTGGCCTCTGCATCAGCCTACTGAGGCTCTGCACAACCTCTCTGGCTCTCTGCATCACTCCTGCAGCCTTTGCGTGGATGACGCAGGCCCTTCTGGCTCTACACAGTCTCTGTTGTCTCTGCGTGGATGATGCAGGCCCTTCTGGCTCTGCGTAGTCTCTACTGCCTCTGCGTGGCTCCCTCTGGCTATGTCTCTTCCTCTCTCTACTTTTACACTTGTCTCTCGGCACTGTCCATTCCTATCTGCTTTGTACTCACTGCAACTGATCACTAATTCTATCTCTCTTAGCAAACCCTGCTCTAGAGAATAGAATGACTGATCACTCTGGTGTCTTCTCCAAGTGACCCTCAAGCCTCCTCTTATACTTTTCTCATTGACAAATCAACAGCCGAGATTAAGTCCCTAATTGACGGCTAAGATTAGATCTGGCTTGATCCATGTCTTTTGGACCATTCTAACACAATTTTATATTAATTCACATTAATATTTTAATTTCCCTATGTTTAGACCTAGGGACTCCATTAAAAATATTAATTATTTTAATATCTCCCAAACTGTTTAGAATCTGCCCAAACCCTTTTTGGGTATTGGAGATCTCATGTGCCCTAACCTTTCTACCAAATTTTGTGGCTAGAGCACATCCGATGCTAGCCCAAGTCAACACTCCCTCTTAGCGAGGACTGTGCTCTAGCAACACTCCTCATTGAGTATTACCCTGATCATCTGACATCGGCCCCTGTGCTGAGGCTAGGCCTGCTGCCCAACATCCTCTGCACTGCTGCATCCCGTACTTCTACCCGTAGCTCTGCCACTTCCATTGCTACATCTGTACGATAGCTCCCTCTGCATTTGTGCTGCTGCCCATGGCCCTGCCACTGCCACTGTTGCATCTGCACTGCATCTGCTCTCATCATGCTGCATTGTGCTACCCATAGCACTACCACTGCTTACTGCTACACTGCAACTCAGTTATTGAGAAGTAAGTAACGATCTCCCAACTCTGACCTCTCTGTAAGGCTAGAGTACTCTTGACGCTGAAGCTCCCTCTGCCACTGACAAGTGCTCCCTCTTTGACCTCTACGTTGCTGCAACAACTCCCTGCATCTCGCACCGTTGCACACCTCTCCATGTCATCTTGCACTGGTGCAACACTCCCGTGCCTCTCGCACTGTTGCAACCTGCTAGCCTCGCACTGTCTTGGGAATTCTGCACTGTAGCTGTCTCTGCCGCTTCATTCGCATCTGTCTCTACCCAGATCTTCCAGTCCTGCTACTCCTCTTTGGGGCTCCCGTAGCATGGTCTAATCCAAGAGGTTAGGTACCTCGAGGATCCGGCCCCTCATCGCCTGTAGTCTGTCTGACTACAGCTCGATGTCTCTCCACTTCCGCTCAAGTGGCGTGTGTGCACTCATGGAACAATCATTGTCTATCTCCACTTCCTTCTCTGCCCTTGCTGGCACTGCCTTGGTCTTGGAGGCCTCTCCCTTGTTCTTCTTCCTTGGACACTAGGTCGCATAATGACCCAGCTCCCCATAATGGAAGCATTTGACCTTGGAGAGGTCCTTCTTCTTTCGTTTCTCCTGATTTCCCTCAGAAGCTAGGGCAAACATCCTCCTCCTCCTCCTTCTTGACTCTGATCCCCTTATCGTTGCTTCCCGCCTTGCTTAGCCTTCTGATCTCTTCTTGGCAAAGAGCTGCCCACATTTCCTCCCAATGTGGAAGGGTCGATCTGCCCAGTATACTCTGGAAAAATACCTCCTAGTCTTCTGAGACTGCGTTCAAGGCTGTTCTCACCATCAAGTCCTGATCTGGCGTGGCCCCTATGGAAGTCAGCTGATCCCAGATCTCATTCAGTCGACTGAGGAAGGTGTTGATCGGTTCTCCCTTCATCTGGTATGACCGCAATTGATTTTCTAGTAACATCCTTCTCTGCACAGAAGTATGCTGGTACAATTTCTTTAGGGCCTCCCACATCTCATTTGCTGTTTCCTTCTTGGCAATATGTGGTACTAGATGGTCCTTGACCCCGTTAAGAATGATGCTCTTGGCCCTCGCCATTGCCTCCTCGTATTTGTTGTTATCAGTTGGGTCAACTGGGATCGCTATCGTCCTCAAGGCGAAGTGCTTGATATGATTTCTGTCAAGTATGGATAAGATTCTAGCCTTCTAAACTACCAAGTTTGAGCCTCCGTCCAGTCTGTCCTGGTCTCTTACTTCGTGTAGTGCCATGCTACTCTTCTACTTCCCTCCTGGAAGTTCTCGATGTGACTTCCTTTGAGCCTTGATTTCCCTCCTAGAAACCCTTCTGCCGATGTCGAGATGGCCCCTACTCTGATCGTCTGTGCAACTGCACCACTGATCCGAATTTCTCGGCTAGAAACACTCGGTAGCAACTCCCTCCTCCTTGGCCTTGCCCTGTTAGGTACTGTTCTGACTACTGTACCCCACCAGCTTCACTCTGCAACTTACCGACAGCCTCCTAAACCCCAACAACCTGAAGGTGAGAGCTTCTAGGCTCTGCGTAGTCCTGACACCAGCATACTAGCTCCCTCAGCCAACTGCGTCAACCCTCCTAGCCTCTGCGTGGCTTTGTGTGAGCCTGTCTTTGCCTCCTTCAGCGTCTGCGCAGCCTCTTTTGGGCTCGAACTTGATGATGCAGGCACTGCGTCACCCCTTCCTTGCTGCTTTGTTGCTAGGAATAACTTCTATCACTCGAGACAACTATTTTCTACTGCTACTGCTCTGCTCTGCTGATGTTCTCAGTTCTCCTATGATCTGCAACCACACTCCGATACCATGTTGGAATTTCTAAGTCTATTTGTTAGAAACCCTCCATGCACTTTACTGATTTATTCCTACCTACTTGTTTTGTTAATTAACAAGTTGTTTACCATGTAAATACTGAAAATAAATACAAGTGCATGCTCAACACATTACAGATCCTCAACTGAAGGAAATAGAAACAAGCACACAAATGACACCATTATTTTTGGACTAATGTCCCTGAAAAAACCCAATGCGGGAAAATTGGTGTAGCTATCTCAGGGTTTTATTATTAAGCAGTTCTTTTCTGAGTACACTTGGTGCCAAAGTGGCTAACCCGACAAAGATAAACAATCTAGCAGCGATACCTCTCTTCGGAAATAGGTATTCAGAAAGCCTGCTCCATGAAATCCCTCTCCAGCACAATTTGAAGCTCAACGTCACCCTTGCTGGTCTCTGCATCAGCCTACTGAGGCTCTACGCAACCTCTTTGGTTCTCTGCGTCACTCCTACAGCCTCTGTGTGGATGACACAGGCCCTTCTGGGTCTGCGCAGTCTCTGCTGCCTCTGTGTGGCTCCCTCTGGCTCTGTGTCTACCTCTCTCTGCTTATGCGCTGGTCTCTCGGCACTGTCCATTCCTATCTGCCTCATACTCGCTGCCCCTCATTGCAGTTGATCACTAATTCTATCTCTCTTAGCAAACCCCGCTCTAGAGAATAGAATGACTGATCACTCTGGTGTATTCTCCAAGTGACCCTCAAGCCTCCTCTTATACTTTTCTCATTGACAAATCAACGACCGAGATTAAGTCCCTAATCGACAACTAAGATTAGATCTGGCTTGATCCATGTCTTTTGGACCATTCTAACACAGTTTTATATTAATTCACATTAATATTTAAATTTCCCTAAGTTTAGACTTAGGCACTCCATTAAAAATATTAATTATTTTAATATCTCCCAAACTGTTTAGAATCTGCCCAAACTCTTTCTGGGTATTGGAGATCTCATGTGCCCTAACATCTCCACCAAATTTCGTGGCTAGATCACATCCAATGCTACCCCAAATCAACAAGAACTTCCTCCTGAGAACTTCTCACTTTGGAAATTCGATCTCTTGATCTCTTGGTGTGTTTTCCAAATAACCCTCAAGCCTCTTCTTATATGTTTTTGTTGGACTTGTAGGGCGAGCGTTGAGAGCCATGGGCCTCCGCCATAGCAGATATCACTTCATGGATCCCTGACGCAGATCATTGATTGCTCGTGTTCCACCTTTTTGGATGAAGATGATGCACCTAGTTCACCATACCCAACGCACTCCATACTTGCACCATACACTTGGCAGATGTTTCAGGGTCTAGAGGATGTAACCGATTGCAGAGGGAAGGCTTACATCATCATGCTAGCCCTTACAGATGGTCTACAGGCATTTTCGATCCACTTGGAGACCCATGAGGATGTCATTGTGCCCCCACACCCACTTAGGAGCACCACAGGTTCTTGCTTGAAAAACAAGGGGCCAACCCCTTGTCCACTATGTTGGGAGTCCATTTGTACATCATGGCACCCTTTAGACTTCATTAAGCCTCCTCAAATGCCCAACGACTCACTTTATCGATCATTTGGCCCTCTTGAGAGGCGTATTCATGTATTGTTGAGCTATTTGGTGGGCTTGTCACCAAAAGTATTGTTATTATGCACATTATTTTATTTTAGGGGCTCAATTAGGCCAATTTAGCTAAGACGAATTCATTAGAGAGAGTATAAATAGAAGTGAGGTGATACATTTTGATCATCATCACTTGGATTGGGTTATCTCCTCTTGTGAGAATTTCGTTATCCTTCTTGGAGGACGAGTTTGGATGAATGGATGAATTTTGATGTTTGGATATCTTTCATTTTGTCTTGGAGCTTCTCTATTGGCATATCTTGATGATTGGATATACTCTTTCTGAGATGTAAGTGCTCTTTTAATGTTATTCTTGTTATTTACTTTTGTCACATGCATGTTGCTGGGATTTTCTCTGTAATGGGCTGAAATTTACTGCTTTTCTTATGTGAAATTGTGGGAATTTGATCTTTTATAGCGTTGCATCATGTCATGGGTCATGTATGAATGAGTGAATGTTCCTAGAGATAATTTGTGTCAAAGTTTATCTTGATAAGTCATCAAATATTGCAAATCGAAGTGTAAAGACATTGAAGTTGCTTCTCTCATGCCCTAATGCCATGCGAAGTTGTTTTCAAGGCCTCCTTGACCACGTAAATCTATTCCAAATTACAAATTCTCCTTGACTCCATCTCTCCCAAAGGACAAGGCACTAATCCTCCATTGGTGATCATTTTCAACGCTTATTCTTCTCACCTCCCTCTTTTTCTAGGCTTAGCCTACATGGGTCACCTAGGGCATCAATTATCTCACAATCTAGCACTCCAAACACTTGCCTTGAAGTTTTCTCTAGAGGCCCTCCAAATTTGAAGCAAATCTGATGGTGGGATCTCGCGATATAGTAAGCCGTAGCTCAAGGACTGTTTCTTGCCCTAAGTTTCCCTTGGCTAGTGACCTCTTTTGGATCATTTCATTCTATTCCAAGAAGATTTGTCCATTGATCCACTTCTTTTCCACAATTAGGTCAAGCCCCTCCTTGAGTGACCAATTCCACTTGACCTAATTTTGGGTCCACTTGGTCTTGTGTGGTCCCACAAATTTCTAACTCCAATTCCATAAAGATCACATAGACACCAAATCTCCATAAGGATTTTCAGGGCTTAGGAATCATCTCTTCAGGATACGTTCCCAAACCCTAGCCTCAAGAATCCTTTTATCCCTTCCTAGAGAGCCTACTACCTTGTTTTCCAAGCAAGAAAGCCATACAATTGAGTCTCTCTTGTGAATAGGCCTTAGGAATCACTCTCTATCCATTCATAGATCCATTCTTCCTAGTGATTCCTGATACATTGGGTCTCCTCCCATCGGTGAAATTTCGAAAAGAACAGGGAGCCTTAGCTGAGTTGACAGTGGGCTATTGCTCCATTGTTTCCCTTGACCTAGTAGTTGCTCTATAGGATCCCCTCCTAGGACCCCTGCTAGTTTGAGCGGTAACAGGTCCTCTTGGGCTTCTTTGTGGTCTTGCATCCCTTATCACTTTAATCTTACAAGGATCATCTTAGAAGCCCTCTCCTCCTAGGAATCTTAGGTCTAGGGCATCCCTTATCAAGGATTATCCCTCATCCCTAGGTCTAGGTTTCCCTTTTAGTCTTTGTTGGAGAGCTTTACACCTTGCTTCTCGAGCAAGTAATCTCTATCATCTGAGCCTCTCGTATGAATGGGCTATTGAAATCACTCCCTCTTCATCATTGATATACCATTCTTAGTGATTTCCCTTATACTGGGACTCCTCCCATTAGTGAAAATACGTAGAGCAGGGGACATTGACTAAGGTGAGAGTGGGTCTTTGTCCCATTGTTTCCACTTGGTCTAGTAGTTTCCCCTTTGGAGCCCTCCTAAGACCCCTGCTAGATTGAGCAGTAACAAGAACATAATCTTAATCAAGAAGAAGAATAATAATATCACAAGTGTCATGTGATGGAAAAGAATAAATATAAGAAGCTTCTTTTATTGATTTTTCAACACTTCAAGTGTCTCCTTAGTTGGGAATTTGTGGAATTCATTTCGGGGCTTCCATAGGGCTTGATTACCAGCAGATTGAACCAGCAATGCATACTTCTTGGGTGCAGAGGCAATTCAAACTAGCAGTTATTGGACCAGCTTCAGTGATTTGGGTGAGCAGAAAATTATGACCATTTCCCATCTCAGTGCTAGAATTTTGGGGGAATTTTGCAGGGTCAGTATTGGGCCATTCATGAGGGTCGAGTTCGTCTTTTCTGGCAGTGCGTGGGCCTCTCTGGACAAGCCTGTGCAGGCATAGGAGGGGGTTAGTTTGAAGGGAAAATGGGCTGAAAGATTTGGCATTCTGAAATGAAGATTTGATTTGGTGGGTGGATTCTTCAGTAGAGGAGCTGAGGGTTGTTTTAGCAAAGATTTCCTTTAGTAGTACACACCAAGGCCATCTGGGTAATTCACACCGTTTGTTGGGATCTCACCCTGCTTGGAGTTGAGCCAAACCCTTTCCAGGTTTTTGTGGGATTTTGGAGAGGAGTTTAAGGGTGCAGTTTTAGCTTGATCTGAGTAGTATTTGAGTAGATATCCTCATTTCAGTTGGCATCCAATAGTAGATTACTTCTGGGTCGTGCACATTTCCCATTTCACACTATTCCTCATTTGGGTCAGAGATATTTCTTCTGGGTTTTGCATAGCTTGCATAGAAACCTAGGTTCTATCATTTCAATTCTCTCTATGTACTCATACCTAGTTTATTAATAAAATGCTCAGCTTATTCTGCTGGATATCTTGGTGTTTTGATTTGCGTTCATGATTTTTAATTTATCTTATTGTTCCTAGTTCATTCGTTGGGTATATACTTTCAATTTCCATTTAGGAATGTTACAGTGGTATCAGAACATGTTCTTCGCCAACTATGGGAACAGGAACTGGTGATGCCACCTCATTTTGGAGGTGTAGTCTTTCACAGAGGTAAGGGCCGAGGCAAAAGAGGATGTGGTAGAGGGCGTCGGCCTAACCCTTTTTCTAACACTGCGGTAGAACACGCAAGAGAGCTTGATAAATGGGACGAGTAACTCACGGAGAATGAAGGAGAGCCTGAATAGGGTGGCAAGGAGTTGATGTTGGCAGAGCTAGCCAAGTAAGGCGGGACATTAATGGGGAAGGACCCCAAACTGGTAAATGGAGCCAAACACATACACGCACAAACCACCAGGAGACCTCACCTATAATTGGTCATTCCATCTGTCCCACTATGCCCGAATTTGCAGATGGGCCCTTAGGAGAGCCAGATTCATTCACAGCCTTGATGAGGTCATTCTCAAAGGGGATTGAGGAATATGATGTGTTGTACTCGAGATTCAAGATGGCCATGTCTTTTGGGGAGTTCTTCTAGTTGAAAGAGAAGCATAGAGGTGGAGTTGGTTCATCATATAGGGGAGGTCTATAGAACCAGGATTTGTAGAAGACAGTGGGGAAGATTACACTTCCTAGCTTTGATGGGCCAACCAAGAGTTCTTCTAGGGCATGGATGCAGAAGATGGACACTTATCTCTAGCTAAACCCCATGAGGGAGGCAAATTCGATTAAGTTTGCTAACTTCCACCTGGATGGAGATGCACAAGAGTGGTGGTATCATGGGTTGATCACATTGGGTTACATTGCCATTACTTCCTACATGGAGTTCACTTGGAAGCTTATGGAGCGATTTGATAGAAAGGACCTAGAACTGCACTTCAGAGAGTTGGCGCAACTAGATAGGCAACATTGAGTCTTATATTGCAGAGTTCCAAAGGCTAGCGGTGATGGTGTTTGACATCTCGGAGGTGAGATTGGTTATGTTATTTGTTGAGGGGCTGACACACCCATTGTGTGGATGGGTGAGGGATGATAAGCCTGTGAATTTGCATGATGCTATTACCAGGACTAGGGACATGCTGGACGCAACCCCTAAGACCAGAGTACCTCCCAGACCTACCTTTCCTCATAAGGGTAAGGGCACCAAACTTGCTTAGAAGGAGTGGACAAGACATGGGCAGATGGATGATGAGACCAGAAGGGACCTTCGGAGGAGGAAGCTTTGCTTCACATGTTAGGAGCCATGGGCTGCAGGCCACAGATGCACTAAGGGCAAGGCCCATTACATTGAGGTGTTTTCAGATTATGATCCTCGGGGGGGGGGGGGGACTAGCAAGAGTAGATAGGAGGAGAGGAGGAGCCGCATTCTCAGGGTGCCAAGGGAGGTATCATCACTTCACTTACAAGGATTCCGAGGTGCTTGACATTATGGGGTAGAGGAACTATTTGAGGGAAGTGAGTGATTGTTTTAGTGGACAGTGAGACCACCCACAACTTCATAGATGCCCAGTTGGTAGAACAGAGGGGGTTACACATAAAACCTTTTAAGGGCTTCTTAGTACTAGTATTGGGGGATAGGACTATGGTAGAATAGAGGGGGTTACACATAAAACCTTTTAAGGGCTTCTTAGTACTCGTACTGGGGGATAGGACTATGTAGTGCACCAGGCTAATCCCCAAGATGATGCTAACAATGGGGAACTACTTGGCCATTGACAAATTCTTTATGGTGAATGTACCAACCACCAATGTTGTGTTGGCCATTCAGTGGCAGTACTCTCTTGGGTGTGTTACTATAGATTACAAGGCCCTGGGGATGGAGTTTATGGGCCTGATGGGAAGAAGGTAATGTTGAGGGGTATGCACTTCTAACTACCTTAGGTAGTGTTAGCCAACATGATGGAGGCTGATTTGCGACATGGGGATATAGCATGTGCAGTGGAGCTTAGGATTTTGGAGATAGGGACTCATGCATGACAACCTCATCCAGACATTTTAGTAGTTTTTTAGAGACATCAGGTAGTCTTTGGAGAGATTACTCTAGTCCATCCACAGAAAAAGGGTTTGAGCACACCATTGAGCTGGAGGAGGGGGTGTAGGCTGTCACTACCACTCCCTACCAACATCCCAAGGCTTATTAGGATGAGATTGAGAGGGCCATTCAGGAGTTGTTGACCTTGGACCACATCAGGCCAATTTCTAGTCCTTTTGCTTCTTCTATGGTACTGGTTAAGAAGAAGGATGAGACTTTACGTATGTGCATCGACTACATGGTCCTCAACAAGAAGACACTAAAGAACAAATACCCCATTCCATGCATAGATGAGCTGATGGATGAGATGAGAGGAGCCAAGTACTTCTCCAAGATAGACCTGTGCGTACCACAAAATTCGAGTAAGGGAGCAGGACATCCAAGAGACTTCTTTCTAATGCCACTATGGGCACTTTGAGTTCTTGGTTATGCTCTTTGGGATAACAAATGTACCAACTACTTTCCAGCCATGCATGAACCATGTGTTCCGCAAGCAACTGCACATGTATGTGCCGGTGTTTTTCAATGATATACTGATATACAACCAAACGTGCGAGGAGCATTTGCAACACTTGAAGGAGGTGCTGCATTTTTTGTAGGAGCAACAACTGTATGCTAAGATGGCCAAGTATGAGTTTGGCTTGACAAAGATGTTGTACTCAGGCCACGTGATTGGGGAAGATGGAGTGCGAGTCCACTAGGAGAAGATCCAGGCCATTATGGATTGGCCTACTTCCAAGGGCATGACAAAGATGAGAGGTCTCTTGTTTATGTGCACATATTACTAGCAATTTGTAAAGGGGTTTTCACGGTTGGCAACGCCCCTCACAGATCTCACAATGAAGGGGACGTTTGTGTGGACTGATGCAACATAAGAGGATTTTGAGTGCCTCAAGGTGGTGATGAGTTCCTACCCAGTCTTAGCACTACCAGTTTTTTCACAGCCCTTCGTCTTGGAGTGTGATGCATCAGGTGAGGGCATGGGGTAGCCTCGATGCAGGGTGGTCACCTTATTGCTTATGAGAGCTGGAAACTCTAGGACTATGAGAGACCATACTCCATATACGACAAAGACATGTTGGCCATAATGCTTGCATTGGCCAAGTTCAGATAATACTTGGTGGGGAACAGGTTCAAGGTGAAGATTGATCACAACAGTTTGTGGTTATTGGAGCAGAAGAAACTCAATGACAAATAGAAAAATGGGTCAGCAAGAGCCAAGCCTATGATTTTGAGATAGAGTACGTCAAGGGGAAGCACAATGTGGTAGCTAATGTGCTTTCCAGGAGGCCCCCAACACTCTCTCTCATGGATATCACACAGCATTCAAGGGCACAACTTCTAGTAGAGTACTCCAAGAACTAGCAGGCATTTGAGATTTTAGATGGGACCTTTGGGGATGACAGGTCCACCACCATGGATGAGGTGATATACTATGAGTACTAGATTTATTTGGTTCCAGGGTCTCAACTTCGGTAGAAGATCTTGAGGGAAATACATGATTCACCTCTTGTAGGGTGTCCTGGTTTCTTGAAGACTTACAGGGCTGTCAAGGAACTTTTCACATGGGGGAGTCTCAAGGGGGATGTTTTGAGATACTCACGAGAGTGAAACACGTGCTAGGGGAATAACGTAGATCAGATGCACCCGAAAAGACTACTTCAACTGCTAACTATTCTAGAGAAGAAATGGTAGAGCATTTCCATGGACTTCATCATAGGGCTCCCAGTTGTTCAAGGGCGAGACAATATCTATGTGGTGGTGGACAAGTTGACTGATTTCACCCACTTTTTCGTTATTCCATCCAGGTATTTAGCTTGGCAAGTAGTCTAGCTCTTCATGGAGGTGTTTAGGCTACATGGTCTCCTAAAGACCATTATCAGTGACAGGGATAGTAGGTTCTTGGGGGACTTCTCGCAGAAGCTCTTTTAGATTGGTGGGTACTGAGCTCATACCTAGTACCAGTCACCACCCTCAGACCAACAAAAAAACTGAGGCAGTGAACAAGTGGCTAAAAGACTACTTGAGAAACAATGTGACAAGGAAGCAACGAGCATGGGTGAAGTGGCTACACCTTAGGGAGTATTGCTACAACACCTCATATCATATGTCCATCGATATGCCCCCTTTCAGAGCTCTTTATGGTTATGATGCTTTATCTTTTGCTGACATGTTGTTTGGAGATAATTGGGCCCCAGGAGCTAGAGATTGGATCCAAGAGAGCCAAGAGATATTGAAGGCTCTCAAGGACACCTTATAGGTTGCACAGAACCAGCAAAAGGTCTATGCAAACTGCCACCGAGTTGAGAGGCAGTTTGAGGTTGGAGACTTGGTCTATCTACGCCTACAACCATACCGACAATCAACTCTCAAGGTGAAGGAGTTGAGAAACTCAAGCCTCGTTTTTATGGATCGTACATGGTGACTAGGCGTGTGGGAGAGGTGGCACATGAGTTAGAGCTTCCACTAGGGAGAAAGGTGCATAACTTGTTCCATGTGTCACGCCTAAAAAAGGCTTTGGGCCAGTAAGTATCAGCTTCTACAGAGCTGCCCCCTTGGATGAGGAAGGACATATCATATTGGTTATTGAAGTCATTTTGGAGGTGCGAGAGAGGAAGATCAAGAACAGGCTCATCAGGGAGTTCCATGTCAGATAGAAGTACTTACTTGAGGAGGACGCTACATGCGAGGGGGAGCAAGTGTTACAACACCCAACATTGCAGTTGCTTGAGGACAAGCAACTTTTGGTGGGGAGGACTATGATATCCCCTATTCCGTAAATGTGAAAATTCTATCACTGCAGCAACTAATTTACTTTTCCTACTTATTTAACCATAAGTTATTCATGAAATTACTTCAATAAACATTAAAATAAATACTGCTGCAGATATCACATTGTAATACAAAAAAAACATATGCACAAGAACCAACACATTGACACAGTTATTTTGGACTAATGTCCCCGGAAAAACCCAATGTGGGAAAACCGGTGTAGCAAGGGAGGATTTTATTATTTAGCAATTTTCTAGTACAAAAGGGTGCCAAACTGGCTTACCCACAGATAGAAAAATTCTCTAGCACTTCTTCTAAACCTAGCGTCAGCCCTACTAACCTCTGCATGAACTGAAACCCTCTGCGTCAACCTATTGAGACTTTGCGCAGCCTCTCTGGCCTTCTGCGTCACTCCTGGAGCCTTTGTGTGGATGACGCAGGCCCTGTTGGCTTTGCGCAGTCTCTGCTGCCTCTGCGTGTCTCCCTTTGGCCCTACATCTGCCTTTTCTGCCTTTGCGCTGATCTCTCGTCTCTTTGTTCCATACTTGCTGCCTCCTGACTGCTCTCCAGACCACTGGTTCAATTTCTCAGCTAACCCCGCTCCAGAAATTGAACTCACTGGTCTCCCTCAGTGTGTTCTCCAAGTGCCCCTCAAACCTCCTCTTATACTCTTCTTGTTGACAAATCAACGGCTGAGATTAAGTCCCTAATCAACGCTTAAGATTAGATCTGGCTTGATCCATGACTTTTAGATCATTCTAACACAGTTTCATATTAATTCACATTAATATTTTATTTTCTCTAAGTTTAGACTTAGGGATTACATTAAAAATATTAACTATTTTAATATCTCCCAAACTGTTTAGAATCTTCCCAAATCCTTTCTGGGTATTGGAGATCTCATGTTCCTTAGCCTCTCCACCAAATTTTGTGGCTAGAGCACATCCGATGCTACCCCAAAACAACACTCCCTCTTAGCGAGGACTGTGCTCTGGCAATACTTCTCCCTAAGCATGACCCTGATCATCTGACATTGGTTCCTATGCTGATGCTAAGCCTTCTTGCCCAACATCCTCTGCACTGTTGTATCTTGTACTGCTGCCCATGGCTCTGCCACAGCTGTATCCTGTACTGCTGCCCATAGCTCTGCCACTGCTATTGCCACTGTTGCATTTGTACGACAACTCCCTCTGCATCTGTGCTGCTGCTAGTCCTTTCTCCCAATACTGTATCTGCACTGTAACTCCCTCTTCATTCTGTTACTAACACACTCATCTCTACTTCTGAAAGGGGTTCCTTACCATCCCGATCTTTTCCCTGAAGTAGTCAAATTTTGACTTTCCAAGGGCCTTGGTAAGGATATATGCCATATGTTCTCCTATAGGAGTGCAGCTCAACTGTATAGCTCCTCGTTGGACACAGTCTCTGACAAAGTGACACCGAATATCAATATGCTTCGACATATTAGGAAACACTGGATTCTCAGAGAGTTTGATGCAACTCTGATTATCACACATGATCTTGGTCGCCTCAATATTTCTTCTGAATAGCTCCACCAACAGTTTTCTAAGCCATATGGCCTCACACAAAGCTGTGCTTGCTGCCATATTTTCTGCCTAAGATTAGCTCAAAGCCACAGACTTCTGTTTCCTACTGCACCAGGAGGTCATTCCTGATCCAATTTTGAAACAGTACCTAGAGGTACTTTTCCGATCCACTGAACTTCCTGCCCAATCTGCATCAGTAAATCCACTCAACCTGATATCCTTCTCCTTGGTGTATAAGAGCCCATAATCAACTGTTCCCTGTAAATACCTGAGAATGTGTTTGGCTACTGCCCAGTGTGCCCTCTTTGGTTCCACCATGAATTGACTGAGGGTGTTGACAACGTAGCAAATATCTGGCTTGGTATTGACCAGATACAACAAGGACCATACGAGCTGCTGGTATAGGGTGGGATCGGCATCCTTGTCTTCTGATGCATCAATCTTCTTCTAGTTGGTGATCATTAGCGTAGCCATAGGTCTACAGTTTCCCATCCCGAACCTTTTCAGGATATTTGTAGCATACCTCCCTTGCCCAAGGAAGATTTCTCCTTTCTGCTGCCAAATTTCCAACCTTGGGAAGTAGTGCATTCGTCCCAGATCCTTCATATCGAACTTTGTGGCTAGATTCTTCTTGCAGTCCTCAATGAGTCTGGATGACCTATCAGAAAGAGATCATCCACATATAATATTAAGATAATTGATGCATTCTCTACGACCAGATAGTAGAGATTTGGATCCGCGTCACTCTTGACAAACCCCATCTTCCGCAAGTAGCCATCTATTTAACCATACCACGCTCTCGGTGCCTGCTTCAGCCCATACAAGGCTTTCTTCAGTCTGCATACATGAGACTTCTTCTCATGAGTTTCAAAGCCCTCTGGTTGTTCAATGTATACCACTTTTTCTATTACCCCGTTCAGAAATGTCGTCTTGACATCCATCTGATGGATCTTCCATCCCATCTGGGCTGCAAGAAATATCACGGTCGTAATAGATGTATACCTGGCTACTGTGGCGAAGGTTTCCTCATAGTCAATCCCTTCCTTTTGAGCATACCCCTTAGCCACAAGCCTGACCTTGTATTTCTCAACTCTGCCGTCCGTAGCATATTTGATCTTGTAGATCCATCTTGAACCTACCACAGATTTGTCTTGAGGTCTTGACACCACCTCCCAGACATCATTCACCATTATGGAGTTATACTCTTCTACCATCGCATCTAGCCAGACCTGATGCTGAGCTGCCTCCTTGAAACTGGCAGGCTCTCCATCCTGAGCTACTAACACCTAATATCTGTTTGGTTGTTTTCACTCCCTCTTACTGTTCCTTAGCTCATCGATGAAGTTCTCTGCATCACACAGAATCTGACGAAGTTCCCTGCTAGTTCTTCCTTTGCTAGCAGGTGCTTCTGTTCACTTCTCCTCCTCACCCTGAGAATCTTCCTGACCTGAGGAAGAATTCTTCACTTCTGTTGGTTGAAGAGGCATGACCAACGGATCCTCTTTCGACCGCTCCTCGGAAGGCATTTCACAAGATCTTCTGAAAGCTCTGTCCTCCATGAACTTTACATCTCGTCGTACTACTACCTTCCTGCTCCCTGGAAGATAGATTCTGTATGCCTTAGCATTCTCGCTATATCCCACTAGATATCCCTTTTTTGTAGTCTGATCCAGCTTCTTCCTCCTTTCTTTGAGTATGCAACAATATGCTAAACTCCCAAATATCCTGAAATGACTGACTTCAGGTGTCTTCCCAGTGAAGACTTTCTCTGGAGTAATCTTGCCCAATGCCTGATGAGGAGTCCTGTTCTGAACGTAGACAGCTGTGTTGCATGCTTTCGCCCATATGAATTTTGGCATATCCTGATCATATAGCATGGCCTTAGCTGCTTCTACAATAGTCCTGTTTTTTCTTTCTGCCACCCCATTCTGCTCCGGATTGTAGGGAGCTATCCACTCTCTTCTGATGCCCTCCTTAGCGCAATAATCAGTGAAGTCCTTATCGACATACTCTCCACCATTATCTGAGTGCAAAACTTTTATTTTATTCCCAGTCAAATTCTCCACCAGAGCCTTGAACTCCTTGAATCGATAGAAAACCTCATACTTGGTTTTCAAAAAATAAATCCAAGTTTTCCTCGAGTGGTCATCAATGAAGGTAAGGAAATACTCGGCACCACTGAGAGCTTTGACGGACATAGGTCCGCAGATATCTGAGTGTATCAATCCTAGTACACTCTTGGCCCTGTGTTTGGTCCTAGGAAATGCCGCCTTGGTGTACTTTCCTAGAGCGCATCCCCTGCATACATCATCTTGTTCTGTACTTAGATCCGGAACTCCTGTTACAGTGCTCCTGAGAATTCTCAGAGCCCCATGGTGCAAGTGACCCATCCTTCTGTGCCATAGTTCGTTCAAGTCCTTGTCCGCATGATTGCCTATTAGTGCCATTGCTGATTCTAGTTGTAATCTATACAACCGATTAATTTTGATCCCGATCTGCACTTTCTTTTTCCAGCTTGAGTGTTTGACGTATACCTCTTCCTTGATGAAGTAGACGCATAGCCCTTGCCTTGTAGTTGTGACACGTAAATTACATTCCTAATCCTAGTACATGCAACACATTTGTGGTACGGAACCACTCTCCCGATTTTGTCTAAAAGACTATGGTACCCTTCCCTACTGGAGTACACATTGCCTTGTTCCCCATGGTGATCTAAAAGTTCATCTTCTCTTCTCGATATTATGAGAAACAGTCCTTGATTCCCATCATATGCCATGAGGCTCCACTATCTATATACCAGACTTCTGATGATGCATCACTAGTCATGCACACCACTTGTTCTTCCTGCTTGGAAGCCAACATAGAGAAATCGAAATCCCTCTCTTGTGCAATTTTCTGAAAATCTGCGTGAGTCCCCTGAGGTGGATGCCTCTGCATCGTGGTCTCAACCCATAACTGATTTTCCCTTTCTGTCTTTGATTACTTGCTCTGATACCATGTGAAAGTTCTATCACTGCAACAATTGATTTACTTTTCCTACTTATTTCACCATAAGTTATTCATGAAATTACTTCAATAAACATTAAAATAAATATTGTTACAGATATCACACCGTAATACAGAAACAAACATGTGCACAAGAATCAACACATTGACACAGTTATTTTGGACTAATGTCCCTGGAAAAACCCAATGTGGGAAAAGCGATGCAGCAAGGGAGGATTTTATTATTCAACAATTTTCTAGAACAATAGAGTGCCAAACTGGCTTACCCATAGATAGGCAAATTCTCTAGAACTTCTTCTGAACCCAACCTCAACCCTACTGACCTCTGCGTGACTTGAAACCCTCTGCGTCAGCCTGTTGAGACTCTACACAACCTCTCTGGCCTTTTGCATCACTCCTGCAGCCTCTGCATGGATGATGCAGGCCTTGCTAGCTTTGTATGGCTCCTTCTGGCCCTGCGTTTGCCTTTTCTGCCTCTACGCTGATCTCCAAAACATTGGTTCAATTTCTCAGCTAACCACGCTCTAGAAATTGAACTAACTGGTCTCCCTCAGTGTGTTCTCCAAGTGCCCCTCAAGCCTCCTCTTATACTTTTCTCGTTGACAAATCAACGACCAAGATTAAGTCCCTAATCAATAGCGAAGATTAGATCTGGCTTGATCTATGAATTTTGGACTGTTGTAACACAGTTTCATATTAATTCACAATAATATTTTATTTTCCCTAAATTTAGGCTTAGGGATTACATTAAAAATATTAATTATTTTAATATCTCCCAAACTGTTTAGAATCTGCCCAAACCTTTTCTGGGTATTGGAGATCTCATGTGCTTTAGCCTCTCCACCAAGTTTCGTGGCTAGAGCACATTCGATGCTACCCCAAATCAACAATAAATTGCTAAAGTGTAGCACAATTTTGTAAGTTTGGCATTGAAGACAATTTTGACATTTTGGACTTAGGAAAAGTGGTTAATGGGTCCCACGCTCAAGCAAAAGGAGGCAATACTCACCCCTTAGAGAAAGAGTGTGAATTAGTGGAAAGTGGGGGCCACCAAGGGGTACACATGGGTCAAGAGTATATAAGGCAAAAAGGGAGGCATTCCTAGCAATCTTTTGATTATCACAATTCAAAATTGAACTTCTGTTGGAGTTCTTCAGCGCAAAGGTTGGAGTGCTATTGAGCACAAGGATTTCAAGCGAAATCCACACCAGTTTCGGAGAGCTTTGAGTGTCTCACTAGTTGGGAATTTGGGGAGTTCATTCTGGGGCTTCCACGGGGCTTCATTTCCAACGGAATGAACCAACAATGCGCACTTCCTGGGTACAAACCTAGTTTGAACTAACAATTATTGAACGAACTTCAGTGATTTGGGTGAGCATAAAATTGTAGGAGCATTTCCCATATTAGTGCCGAAATTTTGGGGGGAATTTTGGAGGGTTAGTATTGGGCCATTCTTGAGGGTGGATTTCATATTTTCTGGTAGTCCGTGGGCCTCTCCGGACAAGCCTGCATATGCATTGGAGGGGGTTAGTTCGAAGGGAAAAGGGGTTGAAGTATATGGCCTTTCAGAAGGGAGATTTGATTTGGTGGGTGGATTCTTCAGTAGAGGGGTGAAGGGTTGCTTCAGTAGAGAGTTCCTTCAACAGTGCGCTCTAGGGCTAGCTAGGCAACACGCCATTTGGTGGGCTCTCTCCCTGCTTGGAGTTGAGCCAAACCCTTTTAAGGTTTTTGTGGGTTTTTTGGGAGGAGTTTAGGTGTAGAGTTTCAACTTGATTTGAGCAGTGTTTGAGTATAAATTCTTTTTTCAGTTGGCAACCGATAACATACTACTTCTGGGTAGTCCACATTTCCCATTCTAGGCCATTCCTCATTTGGGTTAGAGATATCTCTTTTGGGTTTTGCACAACTTGCATAGCAAGCCCAGGTTCTATCATTTCAGCTCACTCTATGTACTCATGCCCATTTTATTAATAAAATGGCCCAGTTTATTATGTTGGATATCTTGGTGTTCTTATTTGTGTTCGTGATTTTTAATTTATCTTGTTGTTCCTAGTTCATTGCTTTGGTATTTATTGTTAATTTCCATTTAGGAATATTATAAGCCCCCATATATCTCACCTTATGAATGGTGTTTTTTTCTCATAATTCTAGGTTGGGTTTGTTACCTCTCTAATTTGCACTTAATATTAAAATCCCTAAATCACACGGTGCAACCTTAGAGGGTACTATTGGGATTGTCACCAATGTCACCTAAACAACATATCCTCTCATTTTAGGTTGGTTGTTCTCCAACTCAAAGGAGTATCCCTAGGCATTAGGATTACTAAAACTATAACAATGAAGCTTAAAAAAAACATGAAGAAATAACTCTAGCAAAACAATGTTTTTGTAGGTTAATGGTAAAAGAATGGAGGAATCATGAGATTACTGCCAATCAAAGGAAAGTGGACTCAAGAGGATGATCCAAGAAGACAACCTCAATAAAAGGGTTAAGACTACAAGGGCTACAATATGCATGCCACAAGAAGAACTAAACATTTTGGAAAATGAAAGTAAAGAGTACAGGGAGGTCCTTGAGATACCTTTCTTAATGTCTTGTGTTGTTGTATGGTCTGCCTTCTCCCTCTCCTTAGCCTTGCTTTTATAACTTTATATTGAGGTAAATCCCTAAGTATAATCTTCAAAGTGTTGGATAGCCAAGATTAAATCTTGCCTCATTCGAGATCAAGGGCTAAGATTAGAACATAATCATGTTAAAGTAATTATTTCATTTTTCCTAAGTTTACTAAGCTCAGTTAGTCAACATAATAATTAAGTATTTTTCTAAGTCAAAACTTAGGCTAAGTTACGAAAGAAACTTGCTGACACTTGAGTAACTATTGTAAGGAGATCTATGTGCAACTGCTTGCACGCCTAGATGCTTGGGCTTGTGCAAAAGTACTTGCCCAAGCTACAAACATCAACAAATCAATTAATTTGTACTTTAGGAAAAGTGAACTTGTTTGATAAATTAAATCTTGAGGTGCTTGCTGGAAATTATGATGTGGAAGCTAATCCTGAAGGGCTCGTTTTGCCCCACATCAAATTAACATACATATGTTTTTTTTATTAATGAGTTATTATAACAAAGTTTCCAATCAAATGAGAATTGTACCGAGTTCTCACTTTTTAGAGGTAGCAAAGAATCATTTGATTTTGAAAAGTGTTGATTCAAAATACACATTTTTTTGAAGCATATTTTTGAGACTTTAAATTTTCTTATGTATTAAGTATACATATTTTTTTTTTAAATGTTAGTGATTTTCATGTAGATTTGAAAAGTGTTGATGCAACATCAACCCCCTTTTTTTGGGCTTATTTTTGACAATATAAATCTTTTCATATATTAAGTATGGATAATTTTTTTTAAATGTTGGTGATTTTCATGTAGATTTTGAAAAGCATCAACATCTATTTT
>APFE030266255.1:260926-311295 GCA_000404065.3 Pinus taeda | reverse complement strand
GAAATTTGGGAAGGGATAGATTTTGTAGGAATATGAGATGGGAACTTTGTATTTCTTGCAAACGAAATAGATGAAATCATAAGATAAACATGTAGCAACATTTGTGAATTTAATTGACAAGGAAACAAGGATGGGATAAGAGGGATTTAACCTTGAAAAACAAACAAACCCTAGCACATTTGCCTACATTAACAACAACTAAATTCACCATTTCTCTTGCAAATTTTTGAAGAAGAAAAGCATTAGACACATCATCATTCAATCATCACTTGCCATCATGGATGAATTTAGAGCCTACCTGGTCGATTTAGCAGTTTGGGAGGGCGATTTGAGTGATTTAGCAAGTTTCTGGCGAACCCAGCTCGAATGGTCGCACCCCAAACTCGACTGGTCGCACCTCTCTGAGTGGTCACACTAGTTCAAAATTTGCACTGTGGGAGCAGCTCTGACTAGTCGCACCTACCCAACTGGTCGCACCTCAAACTCGACTAGTCGCTCCTCCAGAAATGACCAAAATCGCTGCAAAATCGCCTTTCTTTGCTTCTGTCTTGTGTCTTGCAAGTTTGCAAATGCATAATGAGGCCATGAAGAGGGCTTTTTAGTTTTTATAGGTCCACATTGAAAAAAAATTAAAACATCAAACCCACTTTTAAATGTTGCATGTTTTGGCAATGAATTTAACACTGTTTTTTGAGTTTCACTTTGCCTGAAATTGATCTTTTGAGTGTTTTCACTTGGTTCTTTTTGCAGGTTTATTCTCTGATGGATTCTGGCGAGGAAACCAGGGTTGTTGCCAGCATTCTGAAGATTTATGAAGATTTTCCTTATTTTTGCAAATTTCACATGACCTTGGGTTTAAAAACAGAGTTTTTAAATCCAAGGTATAAATGAGCTGTAGCTGATGAAAAATATCAATAGAACATAATTACAAACCTCCTTCTGGCTTGCTGAAGACTATCAGACTTTTGACTCATGACCTGGCAATGATTTTGACCGAAACCCTAGACCTAGACTTGGAATTTCAAGACAAAAATGAAACAAGTGTGACACAAGTATTTTCAAATGATATGACCTGATTCCAGCAAAGCCAAGAAGGGAACAAGACCAGCTCCTCCATCAGTGTTATGGCATGCCTAACAGGATGCAAAACTGACGCTGATGAGACACCTACATATGCATATGCAAAGAGCTGTTTGATCACCGATGGAGGGCTCAAGACCGACACTAACAGGTCCAACACCATCAACATTTTTGGTGGTAGAGGGAGGGCCAGATGAAAAGTTGTGCCCTCTCATCCTATTTTGAACCTTTGCACATCTATCATGGATTCTTGCACTCTCAAACCTCCACTATGTTTTTAGCATGTCAAACCTCTCCACATCACGAGCGAGTTCTTTGATCTCTTGTATGAATACATATATGATGGTGAAGGTGAACCAACCTGGCCTATGTTCTTACATGACTTCCTTGCCATGCTTGAGGAGGATGATGGATGTTTTGATGAATAGACTAGCCTCTTTCTTGCATACACACTTCGCGAATCCCCACTACGGTGGATCTGAAGCCTACTGGTAGGTAGTGTGCACTCACTTGAGCATTTCTGTGATCTCATTGAAGCTACTTTCCGTCATTTTGATCCAGAACATCTTGACCAAAAAATGTTACAAAAACAGAAGGCTCCTCATGAATCGCCTAATGATTTTTGGCAGCGCTTCTGTGTTTTCTAGTTTCAAGGTCGAAAGATCCAAATGAATTTCCAATATCTCATTGACAGATTCGAGTATTTCCTTATCAAATCTATCAATCCCAAGAAGAAGTATGAGCTCAAACCCCATTTAGCATACTTCGGTGATGGAGCTGCATAATCACAAATGAACATGATCATTCTCACAAGTGATTTTCCATCGTCCCCTCATCAAACAGCTCCACCATCGCATAGCAATGTCATGGAGCATGAACACACATCTGTTCAACTGTCATTTCCTCCTGACATTGCTCATTCCGATTTTCGTGCAGACTTGGTTGTGAGTCGCATAACTCGTCACATGTATTTTGTACCTCAACCTCCATCCTCGTATTCTGATCATCCTCCTGATTTCACTGTCTTGAGTTCTTCTGTTCAAGAATCTACACCCATTTTGAACGAGGATCGATCTATCGATGGAGTTGGTGTTGCACAACCAACATGCATTGTCATTCATGAAGAGTGTGACTGGGAGCCTGAACATCCACCGGCAGTAGAGGACCATCCCTATTGGTCCGTACCTCCTCCATTTTCTCCTGACATCCTTGATGATCCTACCATCCCTGATTTTTCATGTGTATGTCCGTCCACGGATGCACCCACTACTGATCATCCACGGGACACACCGTATGTTAGCCCATCATCCGACAACATAGAGGACCAATCATTCAATGAAAATCCACTTGATCTTTCATCTGCTTCTTCTGGAAACGCAGAGGGTGAACATCCTTGCTTCTTATTGTTGGTATCCAGGTATGAACAATATATTCACCCTTTTCCTACATTAATTTATCAATCCGGGTGCGTATCCTTTCAAGGCAATGTGCAAGGTACATGCAAGGGCAAGAGTACAATCCGTTTCGTCCAAGGGTTCACGATTAAGATTCAAAACATTGTTGTAGAACTAAACTAGATAAAGAACCCCAGAAAAGCAATTAAAAGAATTAACGAACTATAACAACAAGCATGAAATAACAAATAACACACAGGAAGCCGCAACACCTGATCAGGAGAGTGGGCCTAGCTCCTTGATCAGGGTTGCGTTAATCACAGTGAAGAATGGAGCAACAAAAGAGATGATATTTTATTAATCTGTAAAGGGCTATTGCAATATCGATGGGGAGTCCCCCAATTACATGATTAACTTGTCTTTTATACATAGTGAGGGAGAACAACATATTTCCCCAAAACCTGGTAATGGTATACCCAGAAATGTACATTAGTTTTGAACGGCACCAACACTAGATAGACAAGATCAGTGAAAGGTCCAAGAATGGTTCAGGGATCTGTGACTCCAGCTGCGCGGCCTCCTTATGGCTTGGTCATTGCTGTGAATTATGGATCTACTGTGGGATGCTAAAGAATTGGTTCCTGTTCTCCAGAAGCTGTTGTCAAACATACGTTTTAGTGCTGCAAATAGGCAAGCCTCGTGACTTTACTTCATTAATAAAATATTCCAATAGACAAAAAAATGGGGTAATTACCTTGTAGATTTAGCGTAGTAAACATAGGTAAATAAGTGCAAAGAGGTCAAAAAGGGCGATGGAAATGCAACAGAAAGATAGCCCGATTTGGTGCCCAACATCTCCCCCCAACTAGCCTTTTGCATGCCCTCATGCAGTTCGGTGCCTCCGCAGGTCTGGGTTTTGCAGACTGTTGGCCTCCTGGAGCTGGGCGAGATCATACTCTTCGGCCATCTCTATCCCTGGAACTTTAAAACCATCTGAGAAGCGGACTTCCTTCCACCAATCTCCCAGAACATTATATGTTAGGGTATAATTTTCCATTGGAAACCAGATAGTGGGGCACTGAAACCGGATCCCCATCCACCGGACCCCAAATGTTCGAACACATGCCACATACTTGGGCACTCTTGGGAGTGCTTGTGCAAAATTTGGTTCCCCAAAAGGTTCCGTGTTCCAGACAGCTATAGGTGACATCATCCACCTTTTCTGACAGCAATCAAGGGCCTCATCTTGAAATGTGACTAATTGCCTGACACAAAGATCAAGGCACCATTTTTGTGTCCTCAACATTCTTTCTCTGTTCCCTTCAATTACCAAAAGGTGTTGTGTTTAGTGAACATGGTGATTGACCTTTCATGTTCTCCTCTTACTATAAATGGCTTTGTGACCTGATTGGATTCAAATGTGTTAAAGGCCTTCTGCCAGCTGATCTGATTAAAAGTATAAGAAGTGAGGGCCCTTAAATGAATGTCCCCCACATATGGCACCGGGTTAAATTCTTTGCCCATGCATAGTAGATACCCATGCAGGTAAAACTCACACATCAAATGCTGAGTTGTCACATCATGGCTCCTCATTATGTGGAGGAATTGTACATCGTCCTCTATTTCATGACTAATTTCATTCTTAATGATCTCCATGCAGATTAAAAGAAAAAGTTCATGCAAGAATAGAGAATAACAAGAAGCAGGGGGATGACATGCCATCACCTCTTGTGCGAAGTTAAACATCTACTCCTTATCAGTTTTCAGCTCTGCCACTCGCTTTTCCAACTACTCCATCTTGAGCTGCTGCTTTGCATGCCTTAATTCCATGACATCTATGTTCTCCACATATTCAAAAATGGTTGTGGAGGCTCGTCCCTAAGTTCTTCTAACCTCATTTTGATACCGAGCTGCAGTAGATTTCCAAGTCTGCACTTCGGCCATTAAGGCATACTCACGGTCTTCAAACAATTGCTCGACTATGTCTATTTGAGTGGCAGCAGAAGTTGTGGCTATCTGGTCCACCTGAGTCTCTGCTTCTACTCCTATGGCCTTGGAATTTTTGGCTTGTCTCTTGTATTTCTTCATCCACTTTTTCATTTTGTGTACCTGCTTCCTTAGTTTCCTGACCTCCATCTTAAGATGCATTGTCTCTTTAAATTGCAGCTGGTACCTTTTGCTTGACAGGGAGTTTTCGCTGTTCACATAGCTCTACCATTCTTGCTTAACCAAAACTTCTTCAGTTTCAGCAGCTGGAGGTAAATCCCCTGGGACAGTTTCTGTCATGCCGATTGTCATTTTTTCCTCCACTGTCTATTCTTCTTTGATTACTTCTTGCTTCACAACCTTCTTTCCTAGTTTTACCACTGACTCATTTGTCCGGACCGCTTCGCTTGGTCCCTCCTCTTCACCAATGGTTACTTCCCCTTGTTGTGTGCTCACCACGACCGGTGGTGCCTTTGCGAGATGCCCTCTTGTTAATGTGTCTGTTGGAACCCCTCCCAGTCCCCCAGCCTCAAGGACCTCTGCTTCTTCTCTCCTTTCAGGCTCTAAAGTTCCTGCCACCTACGCAGAATCTACCCCATTCGGTTATAGCCTTTGTGATAAATTCAAAGCAAGAGGAACGACGAGATCTTCTTCTGTGCATCAAGGGGCACGATATACCCTTGCTCCTATTGGAATAAAAGAGAAAAAGGAGAACTGGCAAGAATCTTCAGTGTTTGGTCTCGAGGTTGACGCTAGTTCTTGTGGAGCAGCGCCAACCTTGTGCCCTAGTTCTCCCAGAGCTTCCTCCACAGGTTCCATGGTTTTCCTAGCTCTGAGCCCTTCTTGTCCTACTTCCTCCTCTTCCATTGGTTCTATGGTCGAGGTGTTCATAACCTCTTCTTCACGCGGGTTGTCTTCCTCCATCAGCTCCATGGTGGCAAGGAGTCCTTGTGGGGTCCCTTAGGTGGCAATATTGACCGATTCTCCTGTCCTTGCTTGTTGTGGTACTACCTCTACGATTTTCATGTTGTCAATTTTCTCTGCTAGCTCCATAGTTGAGGCTAGTTCTTGTGGATCAGCCTCTGCCGCGGTACTAGTGGGTCTTTCTATGTCAACTCCTGCGTCTTCCATTGGTTTCACAATTTCAGCTTGCTCTTAGGGCATAGCCTCTTCTTCGAATTCTTCAACTTCCATCTCCATCTCTTCTTGCTCCTCCTGGTCAACATAATCATCTTCTCCTGCATTTTCTTCCTCCATGGCTTCTGGTTCATCTTCCCTGGCGGCACAGTGGCTGCTATCTCTTTCTCTGTGGAATCCTGAAATAGTTCCCATGGAATTGGGATTCGTCTGATGGCATTCATCACCAACAGCTGGATCAACCCATGGTGGGTAATGATTGCCAACACCTGTTGCGACCTTTGAGCCAAATGCGCCATCAGTTGGAGACTTCTCAGTAAGAAATAAGGCAAATTTAGTGAAAAGGCCTCTACTTGGGGGAATCAGAGGTGAACTAATATTCAGAGATGATATTTGAATATAGTGGAGTATCTTCCCTCATAGATTACATATTTTATGACAAACTCTACTAACCCCTCACCATGGATGCGGTAGTGAGTGCCGGTCATATCCTTAAACCTTCTACGCAATGCTTTCTTCTGCCTGCAAAAAGGCTTCGGGAAACTCCGGGAGGGAAGTCCTTCTTGAAAACCACTGCTGTCCATTTTGAGGGAGCTTGCTAACATCTGCAATGGCTTCCTCTGTAACCAGGACTTATATCTCGCGGACCCGAGAGCTTTCTTCTACCAGGTTGAGTGCAAATTCTTCTACAATTTCTTCATTCGACCCTCTCAACCTGTCAAAGTAGACGTTCCAACCTATGTTCTCAAAGACCTGCCATACCTCCTGACTGTTCTAAACTCTCGTTGTATCTTCTGGCTCATGCCACACAGCCCATCCACCTATTGCTGTAGAGGCGGGATCAGCACGACGAATGCAGTTAGCTGGTAGGGGAAAATGACAGGGATCCAAACTATTGGCAACTGTAATAACGTCATGGTTGCTTTGGGGAAACGGATGAAAACAATACTGGTACGTCTGAGAATGATGACGGGTTATGGCGGTACTATTGGATATTTTAGTGGTTTAATGCAACGTGTGGGTGAGGTGACTGGTTATGACTCTTCGTGTATGAATACACATTCCACGGCATCGAGGTTGTGATTATGAAGTACCGTAATCATTAGATTTAGTTTGGTATGAATCATGTGTCATGAATGCATTTTCGTGGTACGCTGTCATTTCTTATGATGGTTTCCCACCAAGTTAACTACAGCCATCTGCGACATGTATTAATGTCTTTTTGGAATATTTTAATTAAATCTATAAAAGTCATCGGAGACGTACCTGGGGACCTACCTTGTGGTGGAGTAACAACAAAATTTCTGACGAAGTAACAGCAACACAGAGTGACAGGAGCAGGGAGTAACAACAATAGGGAGTAATGGCAACGGCGGAGTAATGACAGTTACAGAGTAACAGTACTAGCGGAGTAATGGCAGTTACAGAGTAACAACATCGGCGGAGTAATAGCAGTTACGGAGTAACAACACCGGCGGAGTAACAACAGTTACGGAGTAACAGCACCGACAGAGTAACAACAGTTGCGGAGTAACAACACCGGTGGAGTAACAACACCAGTGGAGTAACAACAGTTACAGAGTAATAGCACTAGTGGAGTAACAACGTCGAGTGTTACATTTCTCCTGGCCATATTCATTTGTTATTACTGCAAAATAAAAACAAGTAATAACAATATATGTATGTATATATATATATATAATATATATTAGAGAAGAGTGACAGTGTCCTTTATTCCAACAACCATTAAATTAGATGAATCAGAAAGGTGTTTGACAAAGGCATCTCTAGAGGCTGGACGGTGGTATAGTTTTAGGCGGTGTCCATTTACTAAGAACAAGGTATGATTTCCATCTACTGTAATTATTCTAACCGTTCCATTGTTGAACACTGCATCCACTTCATACGGTCCCATCCAGTGAGTGCGAAGCTTACCTTTAAAATCGTTAAATCGGGAGTCATAAAGTAATGCCCAATCCCCCACATGAAACACCTTACTTTTGATAAATTTATCACGCCATTTCATTCTCTGCTTTTGAATAGCAGTAGTCTTCTGGACAACTACTGATCGAATCTCGTCTAACTCATTCAGCTGTTCTAGTCGGTGTTTCTTTGCTTCTGATAGGTGTAGACCTACATTTAAAGCTGTTATGAGAGTACTGATCTCAAACTCCACTGGAAACAAGGGTGATTTCCCATAGACTAACTCAAATGGAGAAAACCCAATTGTGTTCCGCCCTATTGTTCTATATGCCCATAAAGCTTTTGGACGTTTTTGTGCCCAGTCCCGGTGATGACTTGCTACTGTTTTTGTCAAGATATTTTCCAATATCTTCTTTGTGCTTTCTACTTATCCATTCGCCTAGGGGTGATAGGGGTTGTCACTCTATGTTTGACCCCATATTTCTGCATCAGCTTCCCTCTCATGT
This sequence comes from Pinus taeda, assembly GCA_000404065.3. Taxonomy (NCBI): domain Eukaryota; kingdom Viridiplantae; phylum Streptophyta; class Pinopsida; order Pinales; family Pinaceae; genus Pinus; species Pinus taeda. Next base: position 303,269 of record APFE030266255.1, on the reverse strand, counting down.
GAGACATGAACTGCGATTCCATTCGACACAATTTCCCTTGGAGTACCGTATCGGGCAAAGATTTCTTCAAAGAGAAAGTCTGCCACTACTTGCTCTGTTGGTCTCGTGACCACTCTGGCTTCCACCCATTTAGTAACATAATCGGTGCAGACCAAGATGTAAGATTTTTGATGAGAAGATGTGTTGAAGGGTCCAACAAAATTGATGGCCCATTTCTCAAACAATTCAAGGACTATCTGGGGCTGTAGAGGTATTTCATCTGCTTTCGCAGGTTGTCCCATCCATTGTCAACTATCACACCTTCAGACATAATCCCAAGCATCACGAAAGATGGAAAACTAGTAATATCCCATTCGCAACACTTTGTGACCTGTTCTTTTATCTGCAAAATGCCCTCCACAGGGTCCATCATGTGCAGCCTTTAATATCTCATAGATATCATCTTCTGCCACACAAAGCCGAATCTGTTGGTCATCCCCTGTATGAAAGAGATATCTTGCCATCCATGAATATCGGGTACTCTGATGAATAATCTTCCTTTGCTCCTTATATGATAGATGATGAGGCACCTTCCCTGTAGCAAGATAATTAGCAATATTTTCATACCATAGAGTGTTAGCAGAAATTGCAAAAATATGTTCATCTTCAATTGGTGTATTCTTACCATCATTTTCTATCCTAGACAAGAAGTCTGCAACCACATTGTCCTTCCCTGGTTTATCTACTATAGTAATGTCAAATTCCTGGAGTAGCAAAAGCCATCTTGTAATGTGACCAGGGGTAATAGGTTTATTTATTAAATACCTGATAGCTGCATGATCAGTATGTACAAAAGTAGGATACCCAGTAATGTAGTGCCGAAATTTGTTGATGGCGTAGGTGATAGCAAGGAACTCTTTTTTAGTCAGTGTAGCTTAATTCAGCAGGAGCCAAATTCTTACTAACATAGTAAACTGCATATGGTACCCTGTCCTCTTGCTGTCCTAATACTGCACCAATCGATGTTTGGGAAGCATCCATGTGAATATGGAAAGGTAATGCCCAATCCAGCCCTCTAAGGATTGGAGCGCTACAGATCAATTCCCTGATTTTCGTAAAGGCTGCATCATAGTCACCTATCCACAAAAAATCCAAATCTTTTGTTAGCAATTGAAAAAGTGGATGTGCTACTTTCGCAAAATTTTCTATAAAACGCCTATAATAACCAACACAACCAATAAATCTACATACTTGTGTGGGCGTTTTGGGTGTCGAGAAGTGCAGAATTACCTTTATCTTGGCTGGGTCCATCCAAATTCCTTCAGCTAAGAGAAAATGTCCTAGAACAATTCCTTCCTCCATCATCATATGGCATTTTACCGTACTCAAAGAGACACGCGCATGTATACACCTTTTGAGAACTTTCTCTCTTCTACAAATGAATCCCCATATGGAGTAAAGTTGTCCATGTAAATTTCAACACTATCATCCACCAAATCAGAGAAGATCCCCAAAATTGTCCTCTGGAACGTTGCAGGTGCATTACACAGGCCAAAAGGAAGGACCCAGTATGCGAATGTTCCCTAACGGCATGTGAAAGTGGTTCTGTCCTGATCTTTAGGAGCTATCTGGATCTAGTTATACCCACTAACTCCATCTAAGAAGGAGAAGAACTTTTTTCCAGCCAATGTGTCCAAAACTTGGTCAATAAACGGTAAAGGAAAATGATCTTTTTGTGTTGCCTTATTTAATTCTCTGTAATCCACGCATATCCGCCATTTACCATTTTTCTTGGGGACCATTACTAATGGAGAGACCCATTGGTTATCTGAAATGGGGTAAATAAAACCTACATCTAGTAATTTCTAAAGTTCTTCGTTCACAGCATTTTTCAATGTGGGGGTTCATTCTCCTATGAGGTTGCCTTACAGGACGACAATCTTCCTTAATATATATATATATATATATATGATGGGTACATAAATTAGCAGGAATCCCCTTCATGTCTGAGTAATCCTAGGCGAAGGCTTCTTTATGTTTCCAAAGGACATCTACAAGTTTCTTCTTCTGGGATTCTGATAGGTCTGGATTAATATTCAGGGTTTTTCCTGGTTCTAATTCCACTGGGATGCTTCCATGAGGTGCATCAACAGGTCGCTCCTCTGATCCTTCTGCTATTTCAATAGTTTCCTATGTCTCATTGCTTAGGATAGATTCTAGGATTTTTTTATTTGGCTCTGAAATGGAGCAAGGATCATCCATAAAGGAGGTGATTACATCATCTTCTGATTTCATTTTCAACTGAAGGTCCTGTCCAATAGTGAGGACTGGTCTCAATTCCTCATTTTCCGTTTTAGGATCTTTCCTAGATAAAATTTTCTCGCTACCTGTTGGTTTTATGGATGGGTTTGGCTCTACAGGTGGGTATAACACTAAATTCTTAGTGTTTTTCCCATTTGAAATAACCATTTGCCCTGAATGGCACCCAATGTAAGCATCCGCAGTAGCCAGCCATGGTCTACCCAAAATCAAAGGATGGCCGCCCACTAAATATAGCGTATGTAAAACAAGGAAATCTATGGGATAGTGCCATGAATCCATTGAAATCGTTACATCTTCTAACTTCCCTACAAGTTTTACTATTGATTGGTCTGCTAGTTCCAACACTGTAGGTGTATGTTTCAAGTTACGAAGACCTAATGTATGCATGGTTTCAGTGGTGATAACATTGATGGCAACACCCAGGTCTACTAGCGCATTCAGAATCTCTACCCCATTAATTTTTATTGTCAGAATTGGGTTCCCTGGATCTCCATACTTTATAGGCATTGACTTTCCCATCATAAAATATGATAATTTTCCCATGACATGAATAGTAAGGGGGTCTTTGGATTTCATTGCAAGTTTCTTTGAACAATATTCCGTAAGAGTCTTTGCATATATCGGTACATCCTTCATAGCTTGTAACAGGAGAATTTTGACAAATAAGTTATGTAATTCACCTAATAAATTGAATTTAGCTTGAGGTCTTGATTTACTCAAAGTCAGTCTCTCGGGATAAGGTGGTTCAGATTGATATTGTTTTGCAGGAGGCGGCTGGTTTCTGTCAATTTGTTTTGGTTATTTATTATTTAATTCTGATTCCTTACCTTCACTATCAAGTTGTTCAATGATAATTGGAGGAGGTTGAACATTGACTGTCTGCCTTGATCCCAAATTTATTTCATACAACTCTGCAGTAGCAATGCTATACGAAGTTAGGTTAAGAGTGTCGGTTTGATGAACTCCCTTTTTATTAGGATTTAGGTTAGGTTGGATTGGAAGCTGAGGATGGGCAGATTGATTATCAGGAGGCACATTAGAGGGTAGTTGGAGTTGTTGTTGTGGCATTGGCTGAGAAAACTGTCCAGGAGAGGATCCTCGCCAAGTTGGAGCCCATGGGGAGCTCAAATTGGCTTGAGGGTTCCACTGCTACCAAGGTGGAAATTGGTATTGCAGCCACATGGGAGGATAGGGCATGGACTGAGGATTCATATTGAAATTATTGAAATATTGAGATGGATTTGAGTACATACCTTGATTTCCCATTGGTGGTTGAGGCTACCATGGCGTTCTAGACCCCATGAGGTACAGTTGCTCAGCGTCTTCCCCTATCCCTTGAAACACTGCTTTTAGGCCTGACAAGGAGAGACATGAGCTTGTTGCATGATTTAACTCACAGATTGCACATTCCCTATGGAGTTTAATGGACATTCCCTCTCTGGATGCTTCTTTCTACACATTGGGCAGAATATAGCCATGGTCTTTTCCAATTCTAGTTGCTTCTGTTTTACTTGTAGCATATCCATTTGTGCCGATAGAGTACTCAGGATATCCATTCTCAAATTGTCTAGCAGGTTCCTGATTTCTGCCTTCGTAACACCCCCTCCAGTCACCTTTGTTGAGCGAGTCCCTTATCTATTTCTTGCGAGCCCTCTCGAGCACTGAATGCATAGTTCGCAGATAACTTCGAAGCTTTCCTTGGAGATGTCTCCCTTTCCTACGATGTTCAACAGCTCCAAAAATTCCTCACGAAAAGCCCGGAGGAGGATAATTTTTAGAAACTCCTTATCTAGGTCAGAGTGACCTAACCTTTGTAATGTGTACTTAAATCGTTCCACACAATCTTCAAGCTCTCGTCTTCTTTTTGTGTGAACTTAAAAAGTTCCTCCTTAATGTTCCAAGATTTGTAGTAATCCTAGTATTTTTCCAGAAAAGTTGTCTGCATATCATCCCATGTGGAAATAGAGCTTCCTCCAAGGCCCATAAACCATCGCAGAGTTGTCCTTTTTAATGTAGCAAGGAAAATTTGTAACTTCTGGGCATCCGTCATGTAGTCATATCCCCAACACACTATGTCAAATTCGAATAAAAATGTGTCGGGGTCTTTTGAAACAAGCCCATGAAAGATTGGTAAGGCTACTAATGGAATAGGCTTTGTGGGCGCACCAGCTCCCAGATCCCTGATCGGAAACTCGATGGTGGAGGTTGTGGGAGCCATAAATATCCTCCAATAACCGCTGGGTATTTTAACAGGCTCTGTGGAAGATGGTTGAGGATTCCGTACCACTCGGATTCAAGTTGCTTTAACAACACTTCCCCGGTCCCTTGGTGATGCAAGTACCCCTTCGTTTCCTTCTCCTACATCCTGATGACTTGATCCCTCGGCTACGACCTCATTTCCCTTGCTGGAGTGGTCTAACCCTGTCGATGTTCTTCTTGCGACCTCTTCCTCTTCTGTTACCAGCATAAGGTTTCCTTGGTCAGGTATACTGCTGGATGTTTCCTCAAATGCTGGAGGGACTTGCTATGTCGAATCACCAAAGAATATTATAGATAACACTGGTTGATCTACTTATTGTCCCTTAGACTTTACTCTCTGTGCACCTGGTCTCATGGCTATGCGAGAGGATGCTTCTGATTCCGCCTTTGCTATAATTTGCTAGATGTGAGTCTTTCTTCCCAAGTCCGGTCCTCCCCTCTTTAGGATTCTTCCTCTACCCATCTTATTTGGTTCTTTATTCATACAAATGTTGATATGACGAAAGGTCTTGGTATCAACCTACAATGCTTTAGTCTTGAAGTAAGGTGTCAAAGGACCATTCCTTCCCCAAGGCAAAAGAACTTAAAAAAAGAGAGACAACTAAAAAACTATAATCTAGGGTTTAGGGCTTGAAGTAGGGCGTCAAAGGACTTCTCCCTCCCTAGGACAAGAACCAGGAAAAAACACACACCTCCGAGAAGACATAATACTTCCAGATCTGAAGCAGGGCGTCAAAAGACTCCTCCCTCCCTAGGGTAAAAGCTTGGGTTTCCCTAAATTAAAACACACAAGGGTTTGAAAGAAATAAATCTAACTCAGGGCCTGAAGCAAGGCATCAAAAGACTCCTCCTTCCCTAGGATAAGGGAGTGGCCCAATCAAAACAGGAAAGAAAATAAAAAAACAAGAAAAAGGAGCACCTACACTCTAGACCTGGAGCAGAGTGAGAAAACTTGTTCTCTCCCCAAGACGAGAGATTGACCCTCTAGTTGGTCCGGATCGTGTCTCGCACCTTGTTAACCTCCCCGACAATGGTGCCAAAATGTTGGTATCTAGGTATAAACAATCTATTCACCCTTTTCCTACATCAATTTATCAATCCGGGTGCGTATCCTTTCAAGGAAACGCACAAGGTATATGCAAGGCAAGAGTACAATCTGTTCTGACCAAGGGTTCACGATTAAGATTCAGAACATTGCTGTAAAACTAAACTAGATACAGAACTCCAGAAATTCAATTACAAGAATTAAAAAACTGCAAGCATGAAATAACAAATAACACACACAGGAAGATGTAGCACCTGATCAGGAGAGCGGGCCTAGCTCCTTGAACAGGGCTATGCTAATCACAATGAAGAATGGAGCAACAAAAGAGATGATATTTTATTAATTTGCAAAGGGATATTACAATATCGATGGGGAGTCCCCCAATTATAGGAATAACTTGTATTTTATACATAGTGAGGGAGAAAAACATATTTTCCCAAAACCTGGTAACCATATACCCAGAAATGTACATTAGTTTGGAACAACACCAACACTAGATATAGAAAAGATCAGTGAAAGGTCCAAGAATGGTTCAGGGATTTGCAACTCCAGCTGCGAGGCCTCCTTATGGCTTGGTCGTTGCTATCAATTATGGATCTGCTGCGGAATGCTGAAGCATTGGTTCCTATTCTCCAAAAGTTGCGGTCAAACATATGTTTTAGTGCTGCGAATATGCAAACCCTGTGACTTTACTTCATTAATAAAATATTCCAATAGACAGAAAAAGGGGGTAATTACCTTGCAGATTTAGCATAGTAAACATAGGTAAATAAGTGCAAAGAGGTAAAAAAGGGGGATGGAAATGCAACAGAAAGATAGCCTGATTTGGTGCCCAACACTTATCTACCCCTTTGTGTGATTCATCAAATCATAAGGATGCTAACCAACATCCTGAATTTTCTGATCTTGGTTGTTGTGATCTCTTTACCTCATCATTTGATCACGATGTTGATTCACTTGTTGTTAATCTGTCTAAGCCACTAGTCTACGATGATCCATCTATTAACGAAGTCAAAAATCCCCAGACTGTCAAGGCACTTTAGTCCGAGTTGATGTTTATGTCAGGCCCTCACTGTCCTAAGGTTGGTTTCACTTTTGATCAGGAAATTGTTCAAACATGCATGGATCCTCATCACTCATATGTATGCATTGAAGATCAACCTAACACTCAAATTTCACTTCCTCCACTTGAACTACACGATCCCATCGCTCATACATTGGAGGAATATTACATAGCAAGCACACTTGCACAACATAAGTGTTCTACCTTTCACACGTTTTCTTGCATGTCACAGTCAAGGGAATGCATGCACTCAACATCTACATGCAGTGCAGCACAACACCATGGTGAGTCCACAAACTGCATGTCATGCACTTTCACTCATTTTTGTTTTGTGGACGCTTGTAAGCTCGGAGTGTATCTATCTTCATTGTTGTATCTTTCACATTTGCTAGTTCACAAACCATGCCTTCACCGACATGGTTCAACCAATGCGTCGGTGGCTGCATTGGAAGTATCACTTCACATGAGAAGGCCCATGCATTGTTAGCTTAGGAGTAGGAGTAGTGTTTGCTTTTTGAGTTGTTTGCTTCTTTCTTTGTGTGTTTGTTTGCTTGCTTGTTTTTTTTCTTACTCACCTTGCTTTCACATTTGCTTCTACTTTTTTGTTTTCTTTTTGGTTTGTTTGCTTGTTATTGTCCGTAGGTTAGTTTCACATGGACCGTCTGCGACTCTTAAAACAAGATGGGTAAAGTAAAAGAGGATGTGTAAAACTATCAACATTTGGTTATCTATTTCCCTCTCTCTTATGTAAGAACTTGTTGTCTTCAATCCATGATACATCAATGGAAAATATGTACTGTTCAAAGTGAACCTTGGTGAAAACACATCACTTGCACGCTAACTAGTATCACCTACTCTTGTTGATTGTTTTTGGGTTAATCCTTGTCAGCTCAATCAAGTAGAGTAAGGTGAGAGGGGAAACCTTAACAAGCAAGTCAAAGGTATATATAAACTACTCTAAAGGAACAACTTCTTCTGCTCTCAATAAGTCGGGATCCCTCTTCCACTTCTGATATGAATAAGTGTTATGCACAATTATGAAAATGAAAAATGAAAAAAATGAAAAAGTGAAAAATTTCGAAAAAATGAAAAATGAATAAGGCGAAAGAAGAGAAAGGATTCCTGTGTAGAGAGGTGATGCAATTAACTCTACTGGGGTACTGGCCAATCTCGTTGGCAGCGGAGTGATGCTTGTGTTCCTGCGTGACTCTGTCGGAGTACTGTCTAGGCCTGCTGGTAGCAAAGTAACACCATAGATGAAACTAAAACTCTGACGACTATGTTGCTTGTGTACCAATATACCCCTCATCCCCAATCAAAACAAATGTGTTGGCTTGGATTGGAATGTGTGTTGACCGACCAAGGGCTTGGCAGATGCTACATCTTACAAATAAGAAAGTGTGGAAACCAAGATGCCTAGAGAACTGAACAACACTTCCAGAGGTGTTAGACTTGATTTTCACGAACAAGGTTCATTCAGAGAGTTGGAGTTCTACTAGTGTGTCGCCAAGTGTTGTAGTGGTTACAACCACCCTCCAAATTTTTTCCTTAGCTTTGCTTTGGAGCCTCCCTACCAACCTTCCTCAGTAGCATGTCTTGCCTTGCCAAGTAAACAAGTTTCAGTGATTTTCTAGTAGACTTCCAGCCTATGCATGATAGCTTGTTGCATCCCCCTCATAGGTTGTTTCTATGGACTTTGTCCAGCTGCAGGCTGAGAAGATGCCTTAAGAAATTTCAAAATTATGGAGGGGAATGTAGAAATTTATCATTTCCCACCTCGGTTTTCAGTTTCACCTTATTTCTCCCATATAGTTAAATTCCCTTTCCCATATCCATACATTCAACAACTGGAAAAATAAGTTTTTGCTGAAAACACAAATTCTGGAAATTTTACAGAATGATAGAAAATGCAGGAATAAAAATCAGTAGGTACAAACAGTCATTTAATACATTTGAACACAGTGATTTTTGGTCAATGTGACCCTAGAAAAAAACCCCTTACAATTCTTGGGGAAAACTAGTTCGAGAGCTCTTCTTTATTTCTGAAAATGCATTTTTTTTATAGTGAGAAATATTCAGCAAAAAATCAGCAAGCAAATTTACAACTTATCTCTTTTCCTGTGCCTCACAGCAAACTGGAAATTACAGCAAACAGGACAACAGTAAATGTTGTACGGCCTCCTCGATTTTCATGCCCACTTTCAGCCTTAAATGATATTGTATGGCCTGCATTAAATGCGTTGTACGGACTGCAATAAATGCATTGTAGGGACCTCAATTTGCGTGCAGAAAAAACAACAAACTGCTCCTCGATTTCTGCGCAAACCACTCCGTGATTTCTGTGCAAACCACCTGTACAGATTTCTATAAAATCGTTCCAAAATCAGTCTTTCACTGTGTGCTGAATCAGCTGTACAAATCTGCTCAACTGCTACCTTGGACTGTGTGCCAAGCTGTTGTCTCCTTCTCCTCCTTGTCCAGAAATCTCCCTTTCTCTCTTGCTCTCCTTCTCTCAATCTGCTCATGAAAGAATGAAAGACCTTTTGCCTCATTTTCCTCCTTTAATCTAATCCTAAGTGACTTTTGGGTAACCTCTAAATCCAATGGCTGAAATAGATTGAGATCTAGGGCTAAGATTAAATGCTCATTTAAATCTTACTTTCTATTTTTTAACTCACCCACTTTAATAAAGACCCACTTAGTCATTTATTTCCAAAGCCACTTTTCCTTTCTAATTTTACATTAACTTTATTAAAGTCACTTTAAAATTAGACTTTAGTAACTTTATCACTTAAAGTCACTTTTAAATTAGATATAACTTTATAAAAATTATAAAGTTACTTTAGGAGAAAAAATAAATTCTTTTGGACACTTTTCCCTAGGCCAAAGATCAAAGCCTTAGGGAACGACCTGTCCTCCGGTACCAAATTTCAACACTCCTCTTACCGAGGAAGGTGTTCCTCACCACACCCATCTTGTCTTTGAAGTAGACATGCTTGCCCCGTGGTAAGGATTTGGTAAGAATATCTGCAACCTGCTCATTAGTGGGAATGTACTCAAACTTCACAGCTCCCTTCTGAACATAGTCTCTGATGAAATGATATTTGATCCTGATATGCTTTGGACTGTCATGAAATATTGGATTCTCCATGAGTTTAATGCAACTCTGATTATCAAAGTAAATCACTGAAGGTTTCAACGGCTAACCAAATAAGCCAAACAACATCTTGCGAAGCCAGATGGCCTCACAACTAGCTAGACTAGCTGCCATATACTCTGCTTCCGCTGAAATCAATGCTACTGACTGCTGCTTCCGTCTAAACCATGACACTAAAGCTGAAACCAACCCAAAACAACAGGCTAAAGTGCTCCTCCTATCAGAAGCACAACCTGCTCAATCAGAATCAGTATAACATGCCAACCTCACTTCATCCCCCTGCCTGTAGTCCAGACCATAATCCACTGTCCCCTGCAAGTACCGCAAAATGTGTTTTGCAGCCACCCAGTGAACCTTCCTAGGATCACACATAAACTGACTCATCGTGTTGACTGCAAAACAAATATCTGGTCTAGTGTTGACCAAATACATCAAGGAACCAATCAGCTGCCTATACAATGTGGGATCCACCAACTCGGAATCCAAAGCATGAAGCTTCTTCCAGTTGGTAATCATCGGTGTCGACATGGGTCTACAATCCTCCATGTGGAATCTGCCAAGGATGTCCACAATATACTTCCCCTGCCCCAGGAAGAAATGCCCCTCCTCCCCACACCTCCAAACCCAAAAAGTAATGCATCAAGCCGATGTCTTTCATCTAAAACTCCGCCGCAAGATATCTCTTGCAGTGCTCTATGAGTCTCTCTGCACCTGTAATGATCAAGTCATCGACATACAACACCAGAATGAGAGGCTCCTCACCTATCACAATAAAGTAAAGGTTCGGATCTGCCTCACTCTTTGTGAAACCCATCCCCTGCAAATATGTATCTATCCTGGAGTACCAAGCTCTGGGAGCTTGCTTCAGGCTATAAAGGGCTTTCTTCAATCTGCACACATGGGACTCCTTCCCATGCACCTCAAAGCCCTATGGCTGCTCAATGTACACCTCCTCCTATATGAAGCCATTGAGAAATGTAGTCTTCACATCCATCTAGTGGATCTTCTAACCCATCTCTGCTGCTATTGATATAATAGAGCGGATCGAAGTATATCGAGCCATGGGAGCGAAGGTCTCCTCATAATCAACTCCCTCTACCTGGGAGAACCCTCTAGGCACAAACCTCGCTTTGAATTTCTCAATGCTACCATCTGCAGCATGCTTTACCTTGTAAAGCCATCTGGAAGTAACCACGGATTTTCCCTCACGCCTCGGCACCACCTCGCAAACATCATTCTTCATGATAGAGGAATACTCCTCCTGCATGGCCTCTCTCTAGACTTGTTGGCTAGCTGCCTCCTCATAGCTAGAAGGCTCAGAGTCAAGGATGCTAGTAACCATTTCCATATAGCTACAAAACCTCTCAAGTGGTCTACTCTCTCTGACCGGCCTCTTAGGTTCAGCAACAGATGTGGCATCTCTCAAAGTGTCCTGAAGCCACTTGGGCTTCCTCTTCCCTAAGCATGCTTCTCCCATAGGAGAATGAAACTCCTCCTCCTCATCACAACTAGTAGCCTGAACTCCTAATTGCCTATCTGCTGTCCTCCTGCCTTCACCTGAACCTGTAGAAGCTGAGGTACTGTGTGAACTGTCCATCAGTGGACTCCCTAGTGAACTGCTCAGAGCACCACCCCTCTGGCTCGGCGAGCCACTACTCACTGACGGACCTAACATCCTCATAGATGTACCTCCTAATCCTCCTGATCCCTGCCCACTAGATCCTTGCGACTGACTCAACTGCTGTTGAGGGTCTGGCTGATCTAGATACTCTAACTCCCATGACCTCGTAAAGGCCCTATCCTCCTCGAACTTCACTTCCCGCCTAATAACAACTCTCCTCTGTGCAAGAATGTAAATCTGAAAGGCCTTTGAGGCCTCACTGTAGCCCACAAAGATACCCTTCTCTGTGGTGTGCTCTAGTTTGGTCCTCTTCTCCTTGGGTATGTAGGAGTATGTAATGCATCCAAAGATATGAAGATGACCAATACCAGCCTTCTTCCCAGAGAAAGCCTCCTCCAGAGTCATGTGCCCCAAGGCACGATGCAGACTCCTGTTCTGCAAGTAAACAGCTGTGTTGCAGGCCCTCTCCCACAAGAACAATGGCAACCCCTGATCATGTAACATGGCTTTGGCAGCCCCTACGATGGATCTATTCTTCCTCTCCGCAACCCCGTTCTGCTGGGGGTTGTAAGGAATAGTGAACTCCCTCCTAATGCCTGCCTCCGCACAATAATCAACAAACTCTCCAAGGGTGTACTCTCCCCCATTGTCCAACCTCAAGGAGTTGATCTTCCGACCTGTCTGTGTCTCCACAAGAGCTCTAAACTCCTAAAACCGCTCGAAGACCTTACTCTTGGTCTTCAAGAAATAAATCCAAGTCCTTTTGGAGTGATCATCAATGAATAAAACATAGTACTCATATCCACTCAAGGAAACATGAGACATCCAATCGCTCACATCAGAATGCATCAAATCAAGTATCCCAGTCGCGCTGCTGTCACTGCTGGGAAAAGGGGATTTGGAAAACTTGCCCATCACACATCCTCTGCAAGTATCAAAGTGATCAGTACTGGAATCTAGCACACCTGTAGTGATCTCCCACAAGGTCCTCAAGGCTCCATGATACATATGTCCCATCCTGCGGTGCCAAATCTCACATAACTCAGAACTGCTAGCTCTGCTGTCGGTACTACTGCTCAATGCTAGAAGGGACTGGAATGCAAACTTGTACACCTTTGCATGGCGTACACCTATCACTCTAGATGAATCAGTTGGAGTGCCCCTAGGATACATCAACACTTGTCCTCCCCTGAACAGTACCTCATACCCTCTGTCCTCCAAAGCTGAGACGGATATGAGGTTCTTCCTCATCCCTGGCACATAAATAACATCTGTCACCTTCAAGGGAAGTTTGGACTCCCTCTGAAATGTTAGTGTCCCCACCCCGACTGCTCTAACAACTTTTTCATCACCGAGTACTACCTCTGTATCAGTGCCACTCTCTAAAAGCTCAGAGAAGTACTCACGGGCTCCTGTCATGTGACGTGAAGCCCCACTGTCCACATACAAGATACCTAAAGATGCTCCACTAATCGAGGGAAAAGCATGCTCCCTCTGAACCTGTGTGGCAGGTGATCCTGCACTAGAGGACTCATATGCAGTGAACCCAAATTCCTAGTCAAAATGAACTGCAAAGTCCTCAACCTTTGCTAAAGTTGCCACTCTTTGGTTCTTCCCCTTCTTCTTCTTGTTCTCTGGACACACAACTGCATAGTGTCCCATCTTTTTACAATTCCAACACTTGACCTTGGAATAGTCCTTTTGTGTGTTACCCTGCTTACCTTTACCTTTTCCTTTGCCCCCACCATTGCTTGTGGAAGCCTGCTTCTTCCCTTTACCTTTCTTGCCTCCTACTGACAGTGCTACATCCTCATCTTGCTCAACTGGCTTGGCTGCCCCAAGCTGACCTTTCTTGATCTCTGTCTGAATGCAATCATCCCAAAACCTCTCCCATGTGGGAAGGGTCTCACATGCACAAACCCCATGAGCAAAGTTCATCCATGTACCGGGGAGGCCATTCACTGCAATCCGCACCAACTCAGTGGGTGGAATGGCCTCTCCAATTGCTACCAACTCATCTCTCAGATTAGTAATTTTTGTGAGATATCCAGCTGCACTATCATTACCCATCTTAATGTTCTTCAGCTTCTCCTTCAGGACCATTTTCCGGTTCTCATTGGTACTCTGGTAGAGATTGGACAATGTTGTCCACATCTCATGGACATTTCTCTTTCCTCTCACATGAGGAATGCAATGGTCTTTGACTCCATCTAGAATCAGCCTCTTACCCTTATTGTTCTTTTTATTATACTCAACCAACTGAGTAGCATTAGTAGGCACAACAACATGGTTATGTGTGGTATGAACCATGATATCCCAGACTTCTACCTCCTCAAAGATACTCTGCATTCTCTCCTTCCAAACGCTGTAATTTGTATGCCCATCTAGCCTATCCTCCACCCTCAATCCCAATGACATCCTGCTATCCTAAAACTGAAAAATAGCACTGCTGTAGTAAAGATAAAACTGCTGTTTGTGAAAAATCAGCTTGCTGGAATTTTCTGAGTGAAAAATCAGCAGGCTATAATTTTCCTCCTTGTTGTCGCAAACTGCACTTTAGCACTCAAGCTTTGATACCATGTAGAAATTTTCCCACACCGGTTTTCAGTTTCACCTTATTTCTCTCATATAGTTAAATGCCCTTTCCCATATACATACATTCAACAATTGAAAAAATAAGTTTTTGCTGAAAACACAAATTCTGGAAATTTTACAGAACGCTGGAAAATGCAGAAATAAAAAATCAGCAGGTATAAATAGTCATTTAACACATTTGAACACAGTGATTTTTTGTCAATGTGACCCTAGAAAAACCCCCTACAACTCTTGGGGAAAACTAGTTCGAGAGCTCTTCTTTATTTCTGAAAATGCCTTTTTTCACAGTGAGAGATATTCAGCAAAAAATCAACAATCAAATTTACAACTTATCTCTTTTCTCGTGCCTCACAGAAAACTGGAAATTACAGCAAACATGACAACAATAAATGTTGTACAGCCTCCTCGATTTTCATGCCCACTTTCAGCCTTAAATGTTGTTGTACGGCCTGCATTAAATGCATTGTACGGACTGCAATAAATGTGTTGTATGGACCTCGATTTGCGTGCTAAAAAAATAGCAAACTTCTCCTCAATTTTTGTGCAAACCACTCCTCGATTTCTGTGCAAACCAGCTGTACGGATTTCTAGAAAATCGTGCCAAAATCAGCCTTTCATTGTGTGCTAAATCAGCTGTACAAATTTGCTCAACTACTTCCTTGGAATGTGTGCCAAGCTGCTGTCTCCTTCTCCTCCTTGTCCAGAAATCTCCCATGTTCTCTTGCTCTCCTTCTCTCAATATTCTCATGAAAGAATGAATGACCTTTTGTCTCCTTTTCCTCCTTTAATCTAATCCTAAGTGACTTTTGGGTAACCTCTAAATCCAATGGCTGAAATAGATTGAGATCTAGGGCTGAAATTAAATTCTCATTTAAATCTGACTTTTTATTTTTTAACTCACCCCACTTTAATAAAGACCCACTTAGTCATTTATTTCCAAAGTCACTTTTCCTTTCTAATTTTACATTAACTTTATTAAAGTCACTTTAAAATTAGACTCTAGTAACTTTATCACTTAAAGTCACTTTTAAATTAGATTTAACTTTATAAAAATTATAAAGTTACTTTAGGAGAAAAATTAAATTCTTTTTGACACTTTCCCCTAGGCCAAAGATCAAAGCCTTAGGGAACCACCTATCCTCCGGCACCAAATTTCAATAGGGAACCAGCCTTCCCTCTAGAAATTGCACAATCTTGTCTAGAAGCCTGCTAGGCTCTAGAATTGCACAAATCTTCTTGTCACCCTTCTCTGGAAAAATTGCGCAATCTCTCCCAGCAGGTTTGCTTAGCCCATAAATTATGTAATTCTAGGCAACAATCAGCTACTTAGCCTATAAATCATGTAATCCTTTTGGGTAGCTAGCCCAGATCCCTCCCAGAAATGCACAAATTTTCCCCTCAGCCGAGCAGACTGTTGCATGTGCCATTGGGTTGACTGGTTCCACCTGGGACCGAGAAAACTTGACCTGCATGCATGCGCCTTTTTTTCCTAAAATATAAAAATGAAACATGAAAAAAGCATCCCTAGATTTTAGGGATCTATTTTTAGCCGCTGGAGGTTACACGCAAAGATCGTTTTAGAACCTCTCCTCAAAGTGTCGCTTTTTCCTAGATTTGTGGCATGTATGTCATGAGCCTCAAACCTATTTATTCGACACTTAAAAGCTCATTTATTCACATCGATCTTCGAGATTTGACATCCCACAACACATCCAGGATTCTTTGACATATCCAACTCAACTATTTCTGGGTAAGTCGACTTAACTTGTCTCTTGCAGCATTTCTGTCACTTTTTATGCTTTGACTTGTGTGAGTATTGTTTTCTTGATTTCTGTGAATGCTTTCTATCATTTACATGCATAATAGGTTTTAGTAGCACCATTTCAGTTTTCGTTAGCATCTCACTGCTGTTGCATGCATGAAACTGTTTTGAACGAATGGTCGCCGATTTGATGACCCACTTCACCCACATGCATGTTGTTCCATTTTTTGAATCTTCCATCACTATTTTCATACACGATCATTCACTCCTGCTTACACTCAGTAGCACCGTGCATTCACACTCACATTTTCTTTCAGTTGCTTGTTGGCAGGTCTGAGCAGCCTTAATCTAGACTCTGCCTCACCTAGACAACATGGCACAATCCTCAGAGGGAAGGCTCTATCTTCCTCTCAGAAAATGTGCATTTCTAACAAGTGACTACCTTCCCGTCTTGCATTGCGCAATTCTGAGGGATATTGACTGCTGGCCCATAAAATTGTGCAGAGCAGTCACTGGCCCTGTAACCATTACCAGTTGAAATTACGGATTGGGCAATTCCAGCAGCCAACAAGCTAGACTGGATTGCACATTACATAATTCCAACAACTTGCCAACCTCCTAGATAGCCTAGACTACCTTTTACGTAGTTCTAGTAGCCAGTCTCCCAGACCCCAAGAAAAATTGCGCAACCCCCGCCAGTCAATCACTGGGTATGCTACATGTCGTTCCTCAAGTTTGCTTTGGTTTTAGATGACAGATTTCTTGCCATGCATGTCGCTTTGTCCCTAGATCTAGAAGGTGTTTGTCTGCCTCTTAGCAGTTCAGGATCAATGGCCTCCAAGACAGCAGGATAAAAGGACACTGACGGAAGTGCAATTGGAGCAGCAATTGAGCGAGTGTCTACAAGTACGCCAATCTATGAAGACACTGAGCTGACTGTAGACAAGGACATCAAGATGAAATGGAAATAGGTCAATGATGCATTTACAGGCACATTATGGGAAAACCTTGAAGACTGCCAAGTCTATGTGAACATCCACAGGTCCAGCTTGTACTGGATTGCATGCAGGTATCCCATGCTCCCATGCGTGAAAATGATACATTGGATCCATTGATCCTAAGACGATGACATTGAGTAGTGTCAGCAGGACAGAGATTTCTACCTTCAGGGCGTAGGATTATGAACAGATGTATCATATGTCGAAGCCCATGATCACCATGGAGACTCCCTTCACCCTACCCAGTAGCAATACCAACTTGTTGTGGCCAGCAACAACCCCCCCTTTTTTCATTTAAGTGTTATCTAAAATACTAAATGAATGGGGACCCTTAGTTAAATTTTAGGAAAAGCAAGAGTTTCTTTTCTCCAAAATAAGGTCACTATCGTAAGCTTAGCAATATATTTTTAATACTTAAAAAACCTAAGTTTATGATAAGAAAAATCTCTAAAAAAGAAAGCCGCATCGCAAAATGATAGTAAAGTCCCATCATTTGGCTATCGCATCGCAATAAGAAATAGCTATTAAGAAAAAATTCAAGATTTACCAATCTGCAATAACATTGATCGCAAGATCGCATATCGCAGAGAATAGGCTAACGAAATTTGGCGAACATAAAACTTCTGCGATCTGCGATATTGCGATATCACGATATGCGATGATTGCGATGTCGCGATCTGCGATGCCGCGATGCAAATCGCAGAATCACTCCATCGCGAATCTTTCAGGCATGCTATTCAAGAAAGGCCACCTATTATAATTTGACTCAATATCATGCGCTTTAAATGTTAATAAAGGATTAGTTTCCAGTTATTAATGAAACATGGACGCGTGCTTTTCGAAGAATTTCTTCACGTAAGGTGGCATATTTGATGTATCTGCTGCATTTAAAACTCTCCCATCACCTTTCTTGATCAATCATTTCCATTTCACTTGTGAACTGCAGGAACAAAGAGTGGAACAATATACAAGGAAATACGCCGGAAGAAATGGGAAAGAAAAATAAAGCTCAGAGCTCCGAGGTGAAGGGGATGGCACCATTATACACAGACACAGTGTGTAACAGAGACGCAGGGATATCAACATGGGAAGGCATGTACAGACTTCTTGAAGAAGAAAACCCCAGAATAATGAAGGTTACCGCTGGCTAAAATTTACAGGGATATTTCGAGGCATCCCTAGAAGAATGAGCTTGCTCATTCCTACATAGGATAGCAACAAGACCCAAAATTCTCCCATATACAGACATGATCAAGTGGATACTTGATAATGCAGAAATGAAGGACAAAAAGTTCAAGATTCAAGGACAAGGGCTCATCGGATCATTCGTTGTACAAGATTTAAAACTCATGTACCATCTTCCTGAGCCGCAAGCAGCTTACAACACGCAATTCATTGAGAAATTCGTGGTAGAAAACCCGGACCTATCAGAGACCACCAAGGATTGGTCCAGAAAAGATGAACCTCTCAAGAAAGACAAAAGTGGTATGTACAACACTAGTTCCCTCACCTCCCCATATTGTTTTGTTGCAACCATGCTTTGTAGATTGTTTGGGAAGCCAGATATCAATAAGTTTTCATCTGAATGGTTGCCATTAATAGATGCTGCTACAAATGCTGTAATTATAGATTGGGCCAAGGTCTTTTCTGATAATCTGTTCACGGCTATTCTCAATTACCGGTCTAAAATATCCATGTCTCAAAGGATCTATCCCCCTTTTTTCCTATTTGCATATGTTATGGACTCTATTTGTTATGTGTCTAAATTTCCTGTTTTGGGTTGGAAATGGACGACTCAGGACCCATTACCCATTCATGTCTATCATAAGATATTATGGGACTCCCAGTTCGTTCCACATTTTTACCAAATTTGTCATGGGCTTATCCTACCCTTGTATAGAATGATATATGATAAAGACCCCCCAAGGTGCTCACCCGAGGCACAGATAGATATCATCCCCATTGCAAGATGGTTCGGGGAGGAATTATTCACTTATATTAGAGTTTTTGGAAGCACTGTCCCCCCTCATGTTCTACCTTTATATATCCCTGATAAAATTCTGGCTCGAGAAATTGCTTATCAAACCTGTTCAGAAGGCGGCCTAACAAGAGATTTAAAGGACAAAAAGAAGGCCATATGGCCACAGTTTCCTGTGGCTTGTGGGGCCTTTTCACTATTTGATGTAGGTCATGCATTCACAGAAATACAGAATATAACATGTCTCCAGTTATTTAAAATCCCGGCAAGACCATTTGACCTAAATGAAATTACTCAGAATTTCACAACTATGGTCAAGGTGAAAGTATTCTTTGGCAAAAAGGATTTATTTGATGACTTGTTCCAAAATAAAAGCTCACTCCAAGAAATTTTGCGGGAAGCCCAATCGGAATTATCTCCAGAAGACTTTCAAAAGTTCACGATATACAGAGAAAAAATATTGGCTACTATCCCTTTAGAAAAGTTGCGATTACCTACCAGAGAGCCAACTCCAAGCATCAGCCTCAGTGGGAATTCAAGCAGTTCCAGATCTAAATCTAAGTCCACGCAAGAAACATCTGAACATTCTAAAAGATCCGGGAACGACCAAAATAAGAACGAAGAGGCAGTTAAAGACACGGCTCAGTTGATGAAAATTCCGCAACAACAAGTTACTACCTGCCCGCAGAAAGATCCTCCCTCTCTCATCATCAAACCACCATCTGTCATAACTGAGCTAGACAAGGAATGGGAAAACTTCAATGAGCTGATCAATCTTGAAGGACAAATCCCAAAATCACCTACGAGCAATACTCAGAATGCAGAAGGAGTAATCTCAACCATAGTCGGCAAATGTCTCAGAAAAAGAAAATGTTCCAATCACTCCATCTTCTGAACTTGTGCTTAATATAGAAGAAATTCCTCCTCTGAACATCTTTTATAGTCCTCAACATAAAGGAGTAGTGAGAAGACAAAGAAAGAAAAGGAAATTGGAAAATATGCTGAATCAAGACGCTGAGCAATTGGACGTCTTATGGAAAGACCCAAACAAAAATCCAACTGAAAATCTCACTAAGCTGTCTCAGATCACAGGAGCGTATGCTTCTGCAACTATTGACAAAGCATCAGAAGTACAACAATTGTTGAAAGAACAAGAAGATCAAATACAGTTACTACAACAACAATTGGAGCAAGTCAATACTAATAATGAGGCACACATACAACTTGAAAAGTTACAGGAAGAGTTCCAACACATGCAAGTAAGTTATCAAAGAAGTCTGGATGAAAAAGGAAAACAATTGCAAAATCTACAAGAGACGCATAAAGATGAGCCCAAGCTTACAAAGTTTATTTCAGAATCTATTGCCTTGAATGAACAACTACTGCAGCAACAAGAAGTATTGAGGCAAAAGATATCACAATAAAGTTACTACTGCGAAATGAGTGATAAGATCACTAATCAGGTGGTCGAATTACGAAGCGATTATGATCTGGTTGACAAACAGGTGACTGATTATCTGACTTGGCAGGATGGAGATGAAGGAAAAGAGGCCGGCGCACCCAGGATAAACGAGAATCATAAAGAGTTGCTCTTTAGTAAGTGGGATGATCAAATCAAAGAAGCAGAAAAGGCGACAGGTACAACAGCTACAACAACAAGTATTCTCATCGACTGTATAAATGAGAATTTGCACAGAGCAAATCTAATCGCAGAAACTATTCCGGGGTATTTTCCAAACAAATAAAAATTAGAGGAGGATTGGAAGCAGAAAGCACGGGAAAAGGAAAAGGAAATCCAAGTACTAAAAGGATTAAATTGGGAATGTTACTGGACATATCTGGTAAAACCGCATAGTCAGTGTGACCGTGAAATGTATCACAAATACGGCTGAAAAGGTAGTGACAGCACTCGTTGATTCCGTTTTCTCAGCACAGCTCAAAGCAAAAGTTAGCCAACCGACTCTCCTTAAACAAATGTTGAACACATGCAGCTTTAAAGACCAGATGCAGAAATAGCTTAATTTGGAATCTTATTTTTTGCTTAAAGAATTAGATTAGAAAAAGGGCGGTCATTTGAAAACCACATCCTGATTTTTTGTAAATAACTTATTATCATATTTAGTTAGTAGTATTTAAAACCTTCTCATGCATTTAGAGAAAGGTCCAGAAATTTGTCAAAAACTTATCCTTAGAACATGCACTTTTGCACCCTCAGAGGAGGTTTTGATGAATGGAAGGATCGAGATTTATTGATGTTTGCAATTGATATCTGCTACTGATGTTGCACTTCTATACTCTTAGTAGATATTAGAACAAGGAAAGATAAATCATTGTTGCTTGAAGCTTATGAGTAGGACCAGTCATAAATGGTACTTTTATCTCTTGATCATTTTTGCTTATATTCTTAAAGCAATATACAGTTTTTAGTTGTTTATATGTTATTACATGAATGTTTGTGTTACCATTTGGCACTTTTGTACGGTGGAGCCATTTATTTATGTTTAATGTGTGAATAACTTATTATGCGATATGCTGTTCACAACTGTTTTTCTTAACTTTTTATGCAAAGTGGTTCATCTTAACTGATTTCTATTCTTATAATTGCTAAATGATCTTTATTACCAGCTATTGTATGAAATCTCTTTAGATCGCATAATAGGAGAATTACATCCCGGGTTAGCATAGATTAGATGTGCTGTTTTCACTAGATTACAATAGCATAGAGTTAGATTAAAGTAGCTCAGACATGAACTTTAGATCAACAACATCCAATTCTACACACACACACCCTTAGATTGGGAAACTGGTCCCATTATCCCCAGTCGGACTCACTATACCAAACAGATAAGGAGATGTCAACCAAGGTCCGGACCAGGTGAGTATCCCCCTTGTTGTCGACCCGATTTTCAGGGCTTCAACACAACTCCAGAGATATCTTGAAGAACTAGGTGAAGGAGTCGGTTAAATTCAGGATGACACCCGACTAGGCCTACAAGACGAAGTTACTACGGAAGGCATATCAATACTTGGTCATATTTGCATGTTGTCTGTATGGCCAAGAAAGGACAAAAACCTTCCCACAGAGTTGGGTGATCGCATTGGACCAATTGGCCAGAGAAGTCAAAGCATGCAACTGGTTTGACATGCTGGCTCACCAATTGAAGGAATAGGTAACAAGGGCTCGACAGCCGCCCAAAGGTATGCAAGCATAAATCTACATGTCCACCTACATATTGGATGCAATCTATGCCCATCAGGAGTTCTTGGGCTTGAAGTGGGCATGGACATCAGTGGATAATGCTATGAACACTTATTGTAAGATGTTGTTCGAATGCAGCTTCAGAGGAGTTATCACACAATTATTTGATCATTTTGTCACCCCGGTTTACAAGATAATATTCGAAGAGGATCCACCCTCCATGTTGAAGGCAGAAATGGAGGCACTGATCGAAATAGCTGATTATTATGCTTCATTGTCCAACACCTTCATAAGGATGTACAATGTGGAGAAGCCTCTACATGTTCTACCAAAGTTTTCCTTGGAAAAACTCATCATGCAGGAAGTATCATATCACATCTCGGCAGGATTATTAGCTAGGCTTCACAGGAAGAAGAAGGCACCTTGGCCCACTCTTCCTTTGCGGATTATATTATACGAGATATAGAATTTCAAGCATGCGGATGTCAAAGCAGAGGAGATGAAGAAATATCCATTCGACGCCCAAAGTTACAATCCGTATGACCCACATTGTCTTTTGAAAGACCACTGCATCGGAGTACAGTTTAATAGGATCCACGGGGCATGTCATTGGATGGAGGAAGACCCATGGAGATATTGTTACAGCTTCTCCAGAGTCAATGAACTGGTCGGCCTCACTGTGGAATGGGTAGAAAAGCAGTGTGAAGTAGCATCCAGGAGAGCACCAGAAGCAACAGTGGCAGAGGTAAACATACCAGTGCACAACAAGGGTAAGAGGAAGATTGTTGACAACATGGAGGAAGAGAAAAGTTGCAAGCTACGAGCAGACCCACTTGTGTAGAAATAAGCTTTGGCGAAGGAGGCAAAGAGGCAACAACGCGACAAGAGAACCACGCAAAGGTAGAGAGAGAAATAGAGAATGGAGGAAACAGAGAAGGAGTTACATGAGTTGAAGGAGCAACTCTGGAAGGAACAAGAGCTGTGAAGATAAGAGAAGGAAGCGTAGTGAGAATAGGTACATTAGGGGGCACAAATTGTACAGACAAATGAAACTACGCCTGTATATATAGTAGACTCATCAGAATAGCTGACATTAGGTAGACAGGGTGAACCATCGTAGGAGTAGGACTTTGCTCAAGAGATTGAGCAAGCACTTGAACATATGGATACAGATATGGAGCAACAAGAGTTATAGCAAGACATTGACATCATTCCTCACCACCAAGAGGTCAACCCACCAGCTTCACCGCATCCAGAAGAGGAGCAAGTCCCAAGTGACCAAGGAGACATTGAGATCCTTGGAGATTAGCCAGAAGGAGAGATGCAAAAAATCTCATTCAACGAGTCTCAACATAGAGTTGTGCAATCTCGGAGAGTGTTGACTCCAAATGATCATACATCTCCTATGCAGTTTTAGGAATGAGTGATCATGTCTAACGTATGCAAACATCCAACAGTATTGGTCGATGCTACCAGAGCATATGCTAAAGCCACTAGCTCGAGTGTTCACTTCTTGATAGCTGAGAACGAGCGAATGGATAAGGAGCTACAGAGGGCCAAGCAAGGAGGAGAATTGGTTACAACATCCACCCGAGCAGAATTGAAGAAGGCAATACTTGATGAAGTATTGTACCTTGACACAGTCATGTGGGCGTTGTATTCCAAGTTTAGTACCGTGCATAAGGCAGTTGTCCATCTCAATGGTTGGTAGCATTGAAGTGCTAGGAGAGCACGTATCTTGTCGAACGTGCATACTGTTGTTGATTACATGAAAACATGGACAATGAGATGCAAGGGAGCCCTGCTACATTTTCCTAAGATGATGAAGCCCAGAGCGGTCGAGCTGAAGGCACATGTCCATAGTCAGATCTGGAACTATGAAGATCTCCTGCAACTTATCACTAGCCTACAGGATTCCCATGCATGGGTATTCAAGAGTATGGATTTTGTTGTGTGCGCAGATGCAATACCATTGATTGGGACACTCACCCAGGCGAAGACAAAGGCACAGGTCCTACTGGAGCTTCACTCGTACTTTGACGAGTTGATGCGCATAGCCACTAGCCTAGACTTGTTGATCAATGTAGACACCATGCACAAGTATGTTACTAGTTCGACCGTACTCAAGACAATGATGCACATGCTATCAAACGAGTTGGACAGTGGAGCCTGAGCAGTGTACACGAATGTTATGAAGGCAAGAGTTTGTTTCCAGAAAGATGTCACCTTAGAGTACACAAACACCATCACGAACTACCAATCTTGGCATCAATTTACTACTGTCAACCACCATGAGGATGTTGAAGATTTGATCTTCCAACAGTTTTCCGAGTCATAGTGATGTCTTGCATGGCTTGTTCAAGCCATTTTGTCTCACAATGGGTACATGTGCATTGTAATGTAATGTCTTGTCAACTGTAAGTTCAAGTGTCAATAGTTGGATGTAACAGTCATAGAGTAGATGAAGAGTCATGACGGTATATGAACTATCACAAAGGCAAATGTCAAGGGCCACCCCACCCTTTGCTATATATAGTCCTTCATAACTCATTGGATAGGCTTTTGGTTAGCCAGCTTCCGATAGGATTATCTTAGAGAGAGCTTGGACAATATTGTAATGAGCCTTGGCTTCTCCACTCGCAGAGCTAGTATATCTCTTTGGAGGAGCAGGCAGCATTGACTATAACGTTCCACTGTCGAAACTAGTGGTTGGACGTGGATGTATTGTATGAATAGAACTTACACTTCTCAATATAATAGATCCAACACGTTTCATGCATATGTCATATTGTATTTCAGCTATCTTGTTTACTCTAAATGATATATGTGTCTATTTGCTTATGCATGCATGTGTAGTTATTTTCTGTATATGTATGTATGAATCTTATTGAAACGTGTTTTTGGTTTAACCATCACTTTGGATTGCTAGCTCACTTGCTTGCCATGTTGTGATGCATCTTAGCTCGTGTGTTCCCTTCTTAACTTTGTGCTTTCATAGGTTTCCAAGGGGCGCACTCACTTCACCCTCCGTGTGTTAGAACTGCTCATGCACCTTCCTTGACTTACTGCACATGTCACACCCTTGCTACCAACAGGGACATCTTACTTGTCTCTGTGCAAAATTGTGGTCAAGGCAATACCATATGACCCACTACTGGGACTCCTACACCAAACGGTCTGAGGTCTAATTGGGATTTCTTATTGGGGAGATCCCTTGACATGTTGGTGAGTCCATCACCATCAACAAGTTGCAACCTTCATGAAGAAAATTTGGCATACCCATGAGTAAGTTAAAAATATCTTACAACATGAGCAATGAGAGTAAAAGCAAAGACACCATGCACATTAGGTGCCTCACTCTTTTCAAGTAGGTTACCAAGATTGGTTAAAATTGTAGAGAGAAAGGCTTACTAGTCCTCATTAAAATATCAAACCACTTTGATATGGCCCTTATTCTCTTGTCAATGTAATTAGTGACAAGGAATTCCAACCTAATCTACCACCTTACTTGGGAATGCATCTATTTTTCAATGTTGATCTTCTAAGGCCATATTATTCTCCATTATTTGATGAAAAATATAGGTTTCAGTGCTTATGTACTTATATGCAAAAACACTTAATGCTTGCCCAAGATCATTAGATCATCGATCAATGACTCAAGTATACTCTCTATAAATTCATTGCTCTATTTCAAGTTGTTTGAGCCAAGTAATATACCCATTAAACTAATTGGTACTTTGTAGAGCAATTGAAAGTTTAGTTTCCTTCTTTATTCCCTAAAGTAATGGGGTTCATTATATTCCAAGGGGTGTCTAAAGATTAACATTGTGCCTCATATATAGAAAAAAAAAACCTCCATCTATATGCAACTTCCATCCAAATGCAATCTCCATCTTGACAGAACTCCCATCTAGATACACACTCCATTTAGATGAAACCTCCATCAGATAACCTAGCACAAATATACCAAATGAAACTCCACAAGTGACATGGGTCAAGTGTAACTTAATTGACTTTATATTAATAATGCAAAATTGGATTTATTCAATTCCTACCTTTGTAATTGATCTCTCTGTTCCCCCTTTATAAAGAGGACACCATATAATATTAAGGGAGGAAGGAAAAACTAGGAATAGCTTGTTATTTCATCCATGTTCAAGAAATTTATCCTCTGTAGATGTTTTCCTTGTAATTCAATGTAGTTAGTAAAGATAGTCTTATTATTTCAATATAAAAAGAATTCTATATATTTTCTTGCATTTGTTTACTTTTTTGGTTGTTATCCTTTCAAAATTTATCCCCCACTTTTTGCCTATGAATAAGATCATGCAGGATGTTGTGGATCACTCTTCTTTCAATTTAGTTTAGATATGGAATGTGTTAATGATTAAGTTTTGATTAGGTGTGTACTTAATGTTTATTCTTGCACCTAAAAGTTAGTAGGTTTGAATATGATAATAGCTTTTAGAGAATCAACAAGTTCTTTCACAGCGAGAGTAAATTCAAGGATGGTTGAAATAAGTAGTGGATGAATTACTTCCAACAATTCCATCTCATTATTTGATATGAGAAATTTCAAAGATGTTGATCATCTACGTCAACCCTTGATAACACTTACCACAATGCTAAACACCATAAGATAGTACTCAAACTATTGGGTTGAAATCTTTTCATTTGATTCAAACATGTAGAAAATTTTTCCAACATTTATTTTGGTCAACAAATCAAATATTTATGTTTGTCTAACAAATTTCTCTACTAATGTAGATACATATGTGTTTTCCAAAGTGAACCTAAATGAAATTAATTAAGAAACACATTACTTAAAAGTTATAAGGCACTAAATGTAATAAATATTTTACTTATAAATCATTATAAAACACTAAATGTAATAAATATTTTACTTATAAAGCTTAAAGTACATTTTTATTAGTATACAATGCCCCTACATTGTCCTTCTTGCATCTCCTACAACATAACTAAACCATGGAACTTGGTATGTATACAATTATGTGTATACCTTGAACATGTTATAATAAAACAAAACACAAACAACCACAATTATGTTAAAGTTACCCATAATTTTATAAAATAATCATCATAATCCAATATAACAAATCTATTATAACACCAGAGCTGTCTAAACAAACATATCCTACATGTCAAAATATGTGAATAGAAAACATACCCTTTACTTTTATTATTGTTATTAAAATGCTGAAACAAACTCAGACCTACATGTTAGATAGAAAATAATAATTAACATAATACATCCCATAATATTTTATTTGTCATAATTAAATGCTTTCAAACCTAAACACTATAATAAATAGTTTCTTTCATTTTAATATAAATTAAATACTTATACTTATTTTCAACCAATGATATTCAAAGATACCATCTGGTGAGAAATCTCACCTGAAGCGATGACTTCACTGTAACTCAACTAACCTTAAATATAATATGCAATCTCAATCACGAAATAAACAAATGCAGTAATATAAAATGCAAATGCAGTAATGACACAGTCGATACATTTAAAAGATAATTGTCTTACCATGTGAGTACACATTCTGAGGATTGGGTGGCGTGCCAACATATCCCTCTGCATTTTCCTGGTAATGTTGAGGAGAGGAATCTGATGGGTTTGTGTCAACATATATAGGCAATAGAACAGAATTTGCCTCATGAACAATCAGTTTATCTATTTTGGAAAGATAGCAGACTATAACCAGTTAGCCATAATTTAGCTAATTAACTACCTGTCAAGGCCTACTAATTGTTTTTATTTTTTTATTAAGTTGAGTTTATCTTAGTGTTGGATAGGAACTATTTCTCTACTAATAAAATGTTATCACCTAAACTGTTTATTAGTAAGCTATCACCAAAATTGTCCATTAATAAAATGCTATCACAAAATTGTATAATAACCTTATATATCTAATAAAATAATTTGATTCAACAAAAATGACATCCATCCTCAGTGTCTTTCTATAAAATTTGAACAACACAATACTGTGGCTATCATCTTGGGCTTCCAATTCCATGACCTGAACTTAAACCAGGAAAATCTTTACAAAACCTCTTCCCTGTCAAATGTTCTATGACCTTGTTGCCCCTGCTTGAGCAGATCAGCTAATCAGATAAAACCAAAGCCATCACTCATATATTAACTAATTCAAAGAGAATATTGACTAAATCTCTATAACCAACATAAACCTTAATTGGATTTTGCTAAAATCCAACCATCTACCAATAATTGGATGGTACTTAATAATTTCGCTAAAATCCAACCATTTTCCATTCTATTCTAATTTCTCATCACCAATGCGAAGCAATCAAACCAGGAAAATAATGGCATGATTGATTAGGAGTGTAATAGTGTATAAGACCTGAAAATTTCTCATTTCTCTACATGTCTAGTACACATTCTGAAGGTGAGGTGACGTGCCAACATATCCCTCTGCAATTTCCTGGTAATGATGAGGAGGGGAGGAATCTGATAGCCTTCTGTGTGTTGGTGTTGTTGCTGCTGCTTGGGCAAATTAGCAGGCGAAAGAAAACCAAAGCCATGACATCGACAACAACCAGAAGCACTGTAAAACCTCCAGAGATTTTCAGTAACCCAAAGGGAGTATTCACAGAATCCCGAGAAACAACACCAATATATGCCAGCAATTGTGAGAGTATCAGATTGGCTATCCACACGCTTCTCCAATGGTTGACTAAGAATCCAGCCATCCCAGAGATATTGTTCTCCATTCTATATCCTAATTTTCCTCCCACAACAACAAGAAATCAAACCAGAAAAGAGAGCCCATGATTAGGCAGGAGCCCATGATTTGTTAATTATTGCTTTTGGAAGCGAGGTGGTTTGGTAGGGTACGCTTCGTGCACAAGTCATGTCAAGATCATACCTGTGGCTGGTAAGATTGGACTGATTGACAGGTTTCACTCTTCAGTAGAGTGTGACCTCAAAAACTGAGTATGTAGATTTCACTCTCCAATAGGTTGGGATGTTAAAGGGTTGTTGCATGAGTGTTTTCAAAATCAATTATGAGTTCTGTCAAATTATTTGCGGTCAACGATTAGCTATTTTGTACCATTTTTTTTTTAAATGATTGTGTTCAGTTATTTTTCTCTAATATGTAGATACATTGTGTTCAGTTATTTTTCTCTAATATGTAGATACATATTAGGTCTGGATGTGTAAAAAAAATAAAATAAAGCAGTTTAACTTATTTTAAATTTATCAAGTGGTTAGAGGAATCAAATCTCTTAAGGCATTTTTTTAGAGTGACAAAAAGATTAGAAAGCCTCTCTTGACAATTAGAATATTTGTATTTTATAAATTCACCCCAAAAAAAATTCAAATTTATGATAATATGGTTTAATTACTAATTCTTTCACACACACACACGCACATCTATATATATAATAATATATATATAATATATATATATATATATATATATAATATATATATATATATATATAATCAATATAATGTAATATATATATAAATTATCTATATATATAATAATATTTATAAATAATAAACATAAAATATTTTTTAATAAAAAAATATTTTTTAATTTTAAATTAATAATGAGCCACCATGGATGACTCAAAACTCGATTCTAACAACTATATGCAACGATTCCGGAAGAAAACTCACACACACTACAAAAAACGGACAGAAGCTTCAAAAACAATAATATTTAAATTAAATTCATATAATTTTATAAAAATAAAAATATATATATTTTTTATAAATATCAATTTCTTTTAATGAATAATTATGATATCTTATCCCATCATAATGACAACACACACAAAGAATGTTTAGGAACCGCGTGCAACATCATGAGCCTGCCCTCACCTAGCTGCCGCTGCCCGTGTAGATCCTTCTCTAGGCAGCCTCACGCTGCTGAGGCCAACCAAACCATGCAGCCTTCTGAGGAGGGAAATCCTCACTCTTCCACGCAGACACGGAATGAAAAAAATGCAGAAGCCTTCGCATCTTTGATCGCAGAGAATGAAGCTCCAAGAAACAAGCCATCAATCAATAAATTTGTAAAGAAACTTGAAAGTATCCGAGAGATTTCCCTCCTTCCAGCACTTCTAAGAAGAACAACAACCTCTCTGGTAGAACACAGACTTGTTGCACAATTCACAGGGCTATGGCCTTCACCCAAATCAGTGCAAAAATGGGTGGAAAGAGAATGGAATGCAACCACATAGGGGAAGATAGTAATACGATTCTATGGAAGGGGGTACTATACCTTTCTCTTTAAAACAAAGGAGGACAGAGATTTGATATTTAGAAATGGACCTTACTTCATGGACTCCATAGCTTTATACCTGAACAGGTGGATGCCAGATTTTGATCCGTAAATGGATGTCCCAAACGTAGTGCCTGTGTGGGTCACGCTCCCACATCTTCCTCTTCATTGCTGGGGAGACGAATCTGTAAAGGCTATAGGAAACACAATGGGAAAATATATTGACAGATGTGAGCCAAAAGACAACATGCACGCGTGCGCAAGAATATGTGTGGAAGTAGATCTCGGAAAAGGCCTCCCAAAGGAAATAAAGATCAAGGTCGAGCAGTGGACACACATTCAGCAGCTGGACTACGAGCAAATACCATTTAAATGCAAGGTATGTCATGAGTATGGTCAATTTGCAAATAGGTGTCTTAAAAAAATAGAGCATGAAAATGCAGAAGAACAAGAACCTACATGGGAACAAGTGAAAAAGAAAAAACTTACCAATAAGCAGACTGTGTCAAATATTTATCAGTCCCAGGAAGAAAATGAAACAACCTCTCAGCCTCCAGCGAAGGTTACTCCTCCTGATCACACAACCCCAAATCCTTTTGAGCCATTAGAAGACTCCTTTGATCCACCCTCTCCTAGATCCCCATCCTCTCCCAGATCCCCAACCTCAAACCCTATAGATCTCATATCCACCCCCAACCCAATATCCTCCCCTCCTCCTCCCTTAGTGGACTGCATTCTAACTAGAAACAAAGCCAAAGAAATCCCCCAAGCCTGGGATCAACAAAAAAAAGTGGGAAGGAAATCCAATAAAGAAATCAGAGATGAGGTAGTAGCTAAAGAAATGGCCCTAGGAACACAACAACCAATTGATTCTTTCCTTGGGAAACAAATAGGAAGTCACGAAAAACATCGGCAAAGAGGAAAAAGAGGATCACACCAACACAACAGTGAATAATGACAATGGTCTCTTGGAATTGTTGCGGCCTTGGCACCTCCTTTAAAGTCAATGCAGCTAGAGACATTTTAGCCAAGGAACAACCATATATATATATATGATCCAAGAGACCAAACTAAACAAGCAAGAAAATCAAAAAATGATTCAAAAACTAAAAAATTGAAGAAGTAGCATTAGAAGCCATAGGAGCATCAGGAGGAATCAACGCCATTTGGGGTAAAAAAAGGAAGGGAATTAATGACCCACAAAACCAGTAGACATTGGATTCAAACAGAGTTGAGGAATATCAATACAAAAGAATAGTATAGCATTACAAATGTGTATTCTCCAAGTCACTATAGAGAGAAAGAACAACGCTGGAAATAAGTTAAAGAAGAAATAGCAGAGAGACAAAGTGGGCACGTAATCCTAGGAGGAGACTTAAATTTGATAAGGAACACAGAAGAAAAATTTGGTGGAACCTTCCACAATGATCTGTCAAGAGAAGCTCTTGAAGGAATAATAGAAGAATACAAATTAATAAACATTCCGCCAAGCAATGGCAAATACACTTGGAACAACAAAATAATTGGAAAACACAACATAAAAAAAGATTGGATAGAATTCTTATTCATGAAAACAGAATAGCTGCTTACACTCTTGTGAAAAGTAAAATTGCTCACAACTTAGCTTTAGATTACAAGTCAGTGGTGCTAACCTTGGGAAAGCTGGAAAATCAAGGACCCCTTCCCTTCAGATATAACCCAATTTGGAACAGCAAGGAAGATTTTGACAAACAAATAAAGGACAGCTGGAAAAAAAGTGTTACAGGATATCCCTAGTATGTTTGGGAAACTAAGATAAAGAACCTAAGGATGCACCTAAAAAATTTGGCAAGAGAAAATGATCTTCGAGACAAAGCTAGGAAGATCAATTTGCAAAAAAAAATGGATAACCTTTGCAAGGAAAAATAGAACAAGGAAGAAAGTAAGCAAGATCAAATACAAGAAAAGGAAATATATCTGGAAATATATAAGCAAAATAGGCAACAAGAAGAGGAACGTAGACTGAAATCAAGATGTCTCTGGCTAAAATCCAGAGACAAAAATACAACCTTCTTTCATAATAATATGAAAATAAGGAGATCAAAAAATCAGATAGAACAAATTCAACTAGATGGTCAAGAAATAAAAGGAGCTGAAGCAGTAAAAAATGCAACCCATAAACACTTTAAAGAACTCCTCTCAAAAAGTGACCAACAGGCAGCTAATGAAGAAATTTGGCAGCATATAAAAAAAAAATAAACGACCAACAAAACATGAAATTAGATAAAGAAATTATTGAGGAAGAAGTCAGAGGAGCTGTGTGGAACCTCCATCGTGATAAGGCACCAGGTCTAGATGGGTTTACAATTGTCTTTTACAGACAACATTGGGAAATTATCAAAAAAGATCTAATGAGAATGCTAAAAAATGCTTTCCAAAAAAAAGGATTGGAGGAAACACAAAATCCTCCTTCTTAGCCCTCATTCCCAAAGAACCCAATCCTACAACTTTTAATAGATATAGGCCAATCTCCCTTTGAAACTCGTCTTATAAGCTACTTACCAAAATTCTAGCAAACATAATGAAAATATTACTTCCGGAAATAATTTCAGAATACCAAGGAGGATTTGTCCCCAAGAGGCAAATTATAGACAATGTGATAATTGTTCAGGAGGCTATCCATAGCAGTATCCAAAGAAAGGAAAGAGGAATGATTGTTAAGTTAGATATGGCTAATGCTTTTGATATAGTTAACCATAACTTTCTTGCAACAACTCTCAAAAGGATTGGCTTTTCAACAAATTTCATAGAGATTATCCAGGCATGTATATCAAATCCTTGGATAGCTCCATTAATCAATGGTTGGCCCAACAAATTTTTCCAAAGCACTCGAGTGCTGAGGTAAGGTTGTCCGCTTTCTCCATTCTTGTACATCGTCATGGTTGAATCGCTGAGTGCCATGCTGGAAACTCAGAGAAAAAAGAAAAAAATAATAGGGATCCAAATATCTAGATAAGTCAAAGACATAAACCATTCTCTCTTTGCAGATGATACCCTTCTCATAGGCGTGGCATCTTGCATTATAGCAAAATGATTCAAAAAATTCTTGGATGATTTTTTCCTAGCTTCGGGAGGAATTCTAAACAACTCTAAATGCAGAATATATTGCTGGAATACCACAACAAAAACAATGCATCGTATCTCACAAATACCGGAAATTCACTTACAAATAAATTGGAGCCACTTCACTTATCTTGGGCTGCCCTTAGCAAAGGAAGTGGTAAAATCAAAAGTCTGGAACAAGAAAGTGAAGAGAATGAAGGGAAAAATACAGAATTGGGGAATGATGTGGCTCAACTTGGCAAGAAGAGTGACACTGATTAAGGCACTTCTCTCAACCTTGCATATATATCAATATGCAGTCATTATGGCTCCGGCAAGCGCCCACAAGCAAATGGAACTGATAATCAGAAGCTTTCTCTAGAAATGAGGAAAGTAAGATAATAAAAAATTCAGCCTTGTTAAATGGGAGCAAGTTACTCTTCCTTATGAAAAAGGTGGTATAGCAATTCGCCTGCTAGGACTAATGAACATTGCTCTAGGGACAAAAATTATCTGGAGAATGATAAATGAAAATAGCCACTGGTGGGCAAAAGTTCTAACAATGAAATACTTAAATAGTCATAGAACAAAGTTTCTCACTTAAACTATTCCAGACAGGCCATGCACTCAAATTTGGAAATTGGTTAAAAGGATAATCCCTCTCATTAGAGATCAAATATCAAAAAATCCAGGGAATGGAAAAACAATTTCTATCTGGGAGGATAGAATAATGGGGAAAAACCCCTTAAATCAGCAACAAAAATTAAGGGGACTTCAAAGATGGATGGAAGAGCAAAGTTTTAGCACTCTTTATTCTATTTCGGATTGGGATCAGAATAACTGGGTAATATGGAAAACGCTGGTTACACCACCAAGACTAAAAAGTAAGTGGGAAATTTTAAAAGTCCATCTGGCAGGGACTACGCCCATCAATTTAGAAGATCTGGATGACTTTGTTTGGGACCCAAATGGAGGGGACTACACAGTGAAATCAGGGTACAACCTCCTCCAAAAACTCCACAATCAAAATGCTTGGAGTCAATGGAAGGTAAGTTGGAATTCAGAGAGTCTGCCCAAAATTAAAATCTTCATATGGACACTTCTCAAATGTAAAATTCTGACCTCTAAAAATAAAAAGAAAAGGAATACAAGGGCCCTCAAAATGTGTCATGTGTCAAAAGAAGGAAGAATCAATCCAACACCTCTTCATTAACTGTATGGTGGCGAGAGAGTGCTGGAAACATGCAACAAGTCCTTTGGAAATAAACATAAATCCAACAATTCAGTTGACAACTCTTCACAAAAACTGGGATAAAAGCTACCCATATACAAAGAAAAAAATGCAACAATAAATAGGATATGGAATGTCTCCCTTCAATCCTATCCTAGCAAATTTAGTTAGCCTGAGACAAATGCATTTTCAAAGATCAAAAGCCAAATCTAGGCAAGATCCTAGCAATAGCTTGGAGCCAAGTTACAGAAATAATAACTACAAATGGAATCTCAAAAATGGATCAGAACGACTTACAACAAGAAGAGAGACTGGTACAACAAAGCAATGTTAGAAAACAAAGCAAAAGCAGCAGATATACCAAAAAATAAAGAATTTCACACAAACAAGAATTGGAAATTAAGACTGGAGGATAAAGAATTTGCAGAATGGATAAAAGATCAGAAGAGACACATTCTCTTTTTTGATGGAGCTGCAAAAAGTAACCCAAGTAAAGCAGGGGTAGGAGGAGTTATACTAGATCCAAATGGAAAACAAATAATAACCTATGAATGGAGCCTTGGAGAAATGACAAACAATAGGGCTGAAGCATACAACCTTCTCCTAGGCACAAGGCTTCTAAACAAAAATGCAATCAAGGTCCCTATAATAATAGGGGGCTCGGCCATCATAATAGCAGCATTGGATGCCAAAAGGGACTTCAAAAGCATAACCATCAAAAAAATCTACCAAAGGATCAGAACAAGCTTTGAAAGCATGGGAAATATAACCATAAAGCATGTCCTAAGAAACCAAAACAAGGACGCTGATAGCCATGCCAACAAAGCAATTGAAAAACCAATTGGGGTTGTCAAAGAGAATAACGAAATTTATGAAGAAAGTATACCATGACCCCACACCCAGCATGAGGATCAATAAAGAAGATTTAGATCCGAAGATTATCACAAGAAATTTTACAAGGGGGAAAAAAGAAGAATCAAAACTTCAACTCAAGATGGATATTGCATGAGGAAAACAAAGAATATAAGTCAGCAGAGGTTCTCAACTGTAATCAGCCTTGCTTAGAGCACATGACTCTCATAATCTGAAAAAGCTACACTATTTGATGAAACAAGAATCCAATTGTCCTCCTCTCCTGGGAACAGTTGGCATTAGTCATGTCAACCATGAATGCCTGGATTGCAACAACAATTTAAGTAACAGTTAGGTCTCCAAGTTCACCTGCGCAAGCTCCCAGGAACTTTGAGACAGTAAGGAAATCAATAGCAACAAGTCTCTCCTCAACAGAGACCACTACATCAAGACCAGATACCACAAAACATCGAAGAATTGCCACAAAGATAGCATGAGGAGACAGATGAAGAACCCCTACATAGGAACCATTAGATCCGGAGATTAACGGTTTAGGAATGACCTCAGAAGTATTGGGAGAGGAGCTCGATGGAGGCAGATCAAGGGTCATCGGGTGCTAAAAGCTTTATTCAAAGAGAAAAGCCGAGAATCATTTGGAGTGGTATTTTGAGAGGTGTTTAAGCGATAAGTGGTTTCGGGAGGGAACCTTATGATTCCACTCATTGTTGGACACGTTGAAAGCAGGTGGGGCGAGAATACCGCTTTATCGGGCAGGTATTTTTTGTGCGATTTTCCCACCTGAAATACTTGCTCGCTTTTGGATCTTTTGTGTGTGGATCGACGGTTGTGGAGATCCATGCAGGTTGAATGATTGGCGTTTAGTGGTTTCTGTCATATCTGACAGAGGAAATCTACAGTGGAGCTTGAGCCTAATAAAGGTAAGTTTTAATATTCGCGCCAAAGTTGTGGAAAAGCGGAATTTGAGTCCTATTTGTTTGTACTTCTATCTGCCTATTCCAATGATAAGTGCGGGTTTTTGGTTAAATCCGCTTTTTCAAAGTTAAGTGCAGGTGTGGTCTCTCCACGAGGCCTTAGGTGTTCAAGTCACAAGTTGTATTTTTTGAAGTGTATAAGAAACAGGGTTGTTAAAGTAGATGTGGGGACTGTGCTCCCTGTTGCGCTCTACTTTGATCCAGCCCTCCTCTGATTGTACAAGCAATTAGCTTCCTTTCCCCTTTTTTGCAATATATAAAAAGTAACCGACTATGTGAAAACAAAAAAAAATGACAACACACATGACATCAAGCTTCCATAAGCAAAACCAATATTTGATGAATATAAAGCATGTGATTATCTAATAGAAAATTAATTATGGATGTGTTCCAAAAGTACATGAATGATGTTATGGAACTTACTTTATGTTGTCCTTTGAGATAACTTCTAAGTCAATTAGTTATGCCAAAGCATCTATAATATTTTTTGTTTTAAATGATTGGATGACCACTGAACAATTTTATAAACAAGTGTTTCAAACTTAGATAGATATCCAAGTAAAATAAAAGGTTGTTCTTTAACTACACACAGTTAATTTGATTTCAATGGGGTGGAAAGGTAAGCATGGAGAAGTATAACTCATTTAATATTCAAACTGAATACTTAACCAATTATAATAAGAAATTAAGAAAATAGTGTTTACTTAATTAACAAAATATAAATAAACTATTACAAAGATCTCATGTAATTTATTTATAAAGAGGAACTTACAATAACAAATAGTTATGTAAATTATTCTCTTATTTAAATCACAACTTCACAAATGATCCAAAATGAGACTGAAACTCAGTTAAATTTTGAATCAGATAACTACAAAAGACTTAATTTATATGAAGAAAACATAATAAATAAACAAGATGAAACAAAACTCACTGAGAAATAGACAATATGAGGTGAATGCAGAATATTTTATTATTAAAAAAATGCTCCAGCTTAGTACAAGTCTGCTTGATAGCTTGTTAAGGGTTCAACCCATAATAACTCAAAGGAGGAGTTATTTATACAAAAGTTGCAAAAGATCTACAATCTGTTTGGAATGGCATACCAAATAGTACAAAATTACAAAAATAGAACAATATAATATGAACCAAGAAATTGTTGAAGAGGTGGCTCTATCCTTTGGGAATCTGTTGATGATATGGCCTAAAAATACTGATGAGTTGTCATGCTCTTAGAATAAAAAATTACTAAATTGTTTCACACAATTGATCCCATCTTTCTTCATTTGGGATTTGCACATTCACCCTCTTTCTAAATGTTTCATCCACCTCTGTGTACCTCTCGAAATTGGGCTTGGTGAGAAATAAATGTTTAATTTCATGGATGATGGTTAAATCAAACTCCAAGGCTTCCAGAAAATCCTTCCTTGTTATCTATCCTTTGATTCCTTCAAATTTGATTTTTTCCACTACAATAGTATATAATTCCTTTCAATAATCTTCTAATTTAATCAATCTATCATTCTAATTGATTGATTAAATTCCTCTTTTGTAATACCTTCTTAATTTCTAAGATGGTAGATTTTCTGTCAGAAATGTTTATTTCCTCTAGTTCTTCTCTGCTTTTTGAATTTAATACTTTGATCATGTCTGTGGCTTCTGCTGGCTTTGTCTTCAAGGATGCTTTTTGTTCTTCTATTACTTTTTTGCACCTGGTATTGAGTTCTTGCTGCTAAAAAATAATTTGTATGGATGCCCAAACATCTCTCATGGATTGGTTGATTTTTTTCCATATATTTTCCTTGGCATGTGCCAAAGTATTTGCCATTAGGACTCACTCTCTAACTTCTAGATTTTAAGTTCCAATTTGTGGGTCTTCTGCATTTCTTGCACATACAAAGTATCATTTTTTACTTTATCCAATTCTAGATTTTGGAATTTCTGCAGTAATTTCTCGTTTTCCTGTTTTTGTATGACCAATTCATGTGATAGTCTAGTTGGATTAGTTGTTTTTGATGTAGACTCAAAGGTTGTTGATGATGAACTAGGCTCTGTGCCTACAACTGCTATTAGGACTGTTGTGATTGGAACCATGGCAAGCTGTGTTGCTTCCTTCTCTTTTAATAACTCTTCAATCTGCTCCATTTTCTTCAACTATATATTATGCTCAATGACAAGCTTGAGCATATCCTCCTTTTGTTGTTCATTCTCTACTATATCCTTTATTAAAGGATCCTCTGTTGAAGGCAACCTCAAATATTTCTTCAATGCAACAATATCTGCATCTTTCTTTTTTGAGGAGTAGCTCTGCAACTTTTACATCTTTGGGATCATATCCCACTTTAATTACAAAATCCTCCAGTGATTTTATTCTGTTATCTTTAACTAAGGAAGAAATATTTTTTAACTTAAGTTGAGACTAAACATTAGAGAGGGCAGTTCTAAGTTTAGAAAGAGGCATATTTGTAGTTGTCATAGTAGAAAACAACATCTCACCAGTCTGCTTGTGCATATCCATCTGGTCAATTGGATGAATTTGACTGGTATCAAATGAAAACAAAAACGTTTTATAATGTGATGGGGATTTAGGAAATGGAATCTGGCCTTGGAAGAATTCCATTTGCATTCTGCCTTTCTTGCTATCAAAAGAAGAAAGAAGCCTATGCTGGGAACTTGAAGTTTACTTCCAAAACTGGCCGTACACATTGGACTTCAAAGTCTCATTCTTTTGTTTGATCTCAAGGAACCTTTAAAATATATTCTGATCATATGAAGATATGGATCCTATGGACTAAATAATTTCTAGAGGCTCTCTAGAATTTGAAGTTATAGGAGGAGTGGTTGAAGCACTAACTCTTGCTGATGTAGACATGTCTGGATCTCCAAGATCAATAATCAATGGTTGAGATTCTTCTGTTGGTGTGACCAGGCCAACCTTTGGCTTCTTTTATTGAAAAATGAATCCTTTCATAATATATTTAGTAGAAGAAGTCTCCTCTCTTAGCCTTTTTTGTTGCTTGCTCTTAGAAATTGGATTTTGTTCAGTAGGGGTAGATACAACCTGTTCATTTGCCTCTTAAAGAGTCCAATCAACCCATTGTTCTTGATTCATGAATTTTTCTATTTCTGGCCTTGGAGTATGATTATAAGGAGTCATCTTGAAATTAAATCTCAAAGCAAAAATATTGGCAAAAGGATCATAGGACCAAGTGAAGATGGGCTGGAAATTCATCTTCCTTAACAATGTATCTACCTCAACACTAACTGATTTGGTGTTTCAAATAAATGATCCAATCTGTGCTTTAATCTTGAACTGAGACTTCCTTTTTCCTGACACAAAGTGTAGGTCATCCATGTGGATCATTTTCCTAACATATTCCAGAGAAAAGATTCTCATAGAAACATATTTGTGCATCTTATATGGTGCAAGATCACAACCATATACTGTTATCTTAGTATAGTTATGTTATAGACATTTTTGGCCACTGCAACCCCAATCATACATGTCCATAAACCAAGGGCTTCTAAGTCCCTAAAAGTGTTGCTTCACACCCTAAAAGAACAAGGTCAGCTGGTTACATCATCTCCCAGAAGTTCTCCACAGAAAACTGCTCAGAACTGGTAAAAACTGGACCATACAGACTACCCAGTGTAGAGGGTGCGATGCATCCCACCTGCTCAGAGTAAAAAGTGCGATGCATACTGGAAATCCCTTCTGTAGGGTGCGATGGGTGAGAGTAGACAAATGGCAAAGACAATTTGCAAGGTGGATGATCATGGAATCTTCCAGAAACTTCTCTTGTGACACTTGCCTCTCTGAATTCACCCAGGGATGAGTAAGAGATCATGAAATCTCGAAGTGGAACCAAGAACTATCAGAGATATGAAACTAATCAAAATCCCAGAAGCTGACTCACCCACCTGCAAACATCTATATATGGATCCCTCATCCTAAAGATTCAAAGGCTGGAATTTTGTATTTTGTAAGGAAGTGTTGTTGGTTTCTCTGTGCAACATTGTTGGGTGATCTAAGCTTCTCATGAGGTGAAGAGGGCTTTCATGCTGGGAGGATGGTGCTGGGTAAGACCAATGGGTTGTAATCCTCTCTTCTATTATTTCTATCAATAAAGTTATTTGAGTTTTCCTCCATATGTTTGTGTATCTCTGAATCTTGCCTTGATATATGCATTTGTATGGTTAATATATATATGATCTTATATTGTTTATGGTTATAGATCTCTATGCTTTGATGGTATCATGCTGCTTTGATCTCACAGGTGTTCTTTGAAGCAAGACAAGTGAGGAAAGAGTGGTAAATTTCTGTCAAAGGGGAAAGGAAACAAGCAAGGAGCCAAGCGAAAGACTGAGGTTGGTACTCTCTACTTCTTTCTCATCTATCTCTCATAAAGGAAAACACAAGTGACTTTAGTTTGTTTGTTTCTAAGATAGCTACCCATCTTAGTGGGACTAGCAACTCTGAATGGACACTAGATTTCCCAATAACAAAATGGCGACTCCGTTGGGGACGAATAGCTTGTTTGCTTGTTCCTAGTTTGTTTACTTTATAAACTACAAACAGAGCCTGAAGTAATGCCAGCTAGCCTTTGAACTGCTTTTTCTATGCAGCTACAAAGTAGATAAACACTGCTTCAGTCAATCTCTAGGTTATTTTATGAATTAAACATCTGACTTGCAAACATCATAAGTGCCCTGGTGGTGGCTCAAGTAACCTCATTAGATCAGCCCTTATACTTTTTATTTACTGAATATCATTAGCTCAGCCTAAATCCTTGAACTAAGCTGCAAACTGTGACAAAAAACCAAGTTAAAGTCTCGTCCCTGGACCATCGCACTGTCTCCTTTTGACAGTCTGGATGCATTGCACCTACAGTGTGCAGTACGTGATATGCATCCCTATTTCTCTATGTTACAAGTGCGATGATCAGATAAGACTGTTTCTGCCTCCCGATTTTGGTTTTTTCTTCATTGTCTTCAACTTTATTCAAGAGTTTTGATGTATGTGATCAGTATACCACTGTCGAAACTCCCTTCCTTTGCATTATTCAGCCTCCATTGTACAAATAATTGTGAATGGTTTTATGTATTTTTTTCCATTTACAGTTCTCCTTTACAAAAAGTAGCTAATCAAGCTGTCATCTTTTGATTTGGAAGTGTTGCAAGTGTCGTTTTCAGTCAAAGAAAAGAATCCTGCTCTTTTGGTAGTCGATTACACTGTTGCTCTTGTATTTGATTTGAATTAATAGTATTTCAAGAGTCAAAAGTATTTTTCAAATTGACGTTGAAAGTGTCGCTCTTAGCATTCCTTTCATTTTTAAAATTCGAAATTGCAAAGTGTTGTCTTAGCCTTCCTTTCGTTTTTTGAATTCGAAATTGCAAATTGTTGTCTTAGCCTTCCTTTCGTTTTTTGAATTCGAAATCGCAAATTAGTCTTCCTTTCATTTTTTGAATACGAAATCACAAAGTATCGTCTTAGTCTTCCTTTCATTTTTTGAATTTGAAATCGCAAAGTGTCGTCTTCGTCTTCCTTTCATCTTTTGAAGAGAAAATTGTTAGTACTATTGCTTTGAGAGAAAAGATAGTTTAGATATGTACTTAGCATTCTTTTTGTCATTCACACATTAAGAAAGTGGAAAACAAATGCATGCATGTGCATTTGCATTTAGACTACTTTTTTATTTTGATTTAGGACAGTGCATCTAGTGTGTGCTCTCTGCTCTATGTTGAAAGAATTTCACTTCTCTTTCCTTAGTAGCTAGGATTTTCATTGCAAAAAGAAGAGTAAATTATTGTTTATCATCTTAGATTGCATATTTAGGAATTGTATATCTACATCACACGGTGAACCTTAAAGGAAAACTTCTTAAGAAAGATCAACTGTAAAATAAATTCAATGAACATAAAAA